>CAJHQP010005133.1:0-48673 GCA_905132765.1 Moricandia arvensis | reverse complement strand
AAATTGAAGACTTGTATAACATTTTGTAAGCTGAAATATTCCTTTGCTATTAAATATCTCCGTAATTAATGCAGAGCCTTGTGTTTAATCACTACCTCCAATAAGATTATTACCTAATATGTACATGGATTTTGTATGCATATAACTTGCGGCATGTTTTAATCATTTGAGACCTTTATATTTGTCTCTTCTAAAATAGAATTCGTTTATGACTGATAAAAAATGGCTTCCACATTATTTTTAAGAACACAATCCTCTAAGAAGTTACTATGTTTAGAAAAATATTTCTCACTGTATGGAGGTTTGAATACGTTCCTAATTTGTAAAATTTTAAAATAAAAGACGATTTTAAGATTATATAAATCTCTTTATTGACTAATCTACAATTCCAAAATCTTTATTTGACTGGTTGAACACCTTCAATAAAATATCACAAACAATATCTTCGAATAGTTCCATAATTGAAGTTGTAGCATGATACTCTTTCAAAACAAAAAAAGTCATGTATACCCACAATCATGCACTTGCAAAAGATATGAACCAAAAGTTACAATGGTTAAAAGCATAAAGTTAACGTCTTCAGTGATACCTGTTTCAGTAATTTAATTATGTAATATATTCAGCGAAGTATTTAATAGAGAACTTTGTATATAAGTTTTCAAAGTGGCAATTACTCAACTTAACTGAAAATTTTATTTTATCAATTTTTTCGTTTAAAGAATAATTATTTTAAATCTTCACCCGTATAAAAACCTACATCAACTAAAACAAAATTTAAATTCAACACATGAACTTTCAAAAAAAAAATCGGATTTAACATACATTAACCTAATTTCCACCAGTCAAACATTACCAAAGATAAATTATTTGTCACATGTTGATTGAGAGAAGTTTTATTAGATTATGTGGTAATTAAACCATATTACATGGCGAGTGAGAAAAAAAAAACCTTTTAGTTCAAACGATTTTGTTCTCGTGTAATTCATTAGTTAGGTTTTCTCTTTATCTTTTGTTTTTTTAACTTTTTCGGCAAAAAAACTAATTAGGCATCGGCGTTCGGATCTTCATGTCAGATTCAGACATGTTCTTTTTCAGTCCGCGTCATTTGGGTCTTAAACATTATGACCAAACTAGGTACTTGAAAATTTTCAGTTCGGGTTTGGGTTGGTTCCTCTTGGGTCCAGGTCGGTTCCTCTTAGATTGGGGTCGATTTGGGTCTATAATTAAAATTAAAATACCAGTAATTTTCGGGTTTGGGTCGGATTTGGGTATTTATGATACGAAAAAGATAGGATATACCCAAATTACATCAAATTTAGCCGAAATCCATCATATTTTTCTAAATCTTTAAAAAATAAATAAAATAAAACTATCAATAATTAAAATAAAATATCTCTAAACTCTAAATCTTATACATAAAGCTTCATATTACTTAAAAATGTTATAAAAGTAATAAAAATGGATAACAAAAAGATTTCAAAATGTTACTTTAAATTTTGTATTAGTTCTTGTATGTTTTCGCACAAGTGAAGTGTTTATGTATTGATCGGAACTATTGGTCCATGTTGATATAAAAAATAATCGATTTCATATTACTTACGAGGTTAACGATAACCCATATTCTGTAATCTATGACTATCAGAAATAATGTCAAATTTTGTATTAGTTGATATATGTTTTCGCACAAGTGACGAGTTTATGTATTGATAGAGACCGTTAGCTCCTGTTAATATAGAAATTGGCTGATTTCCTCACTGAAATTATATCAGACAGTTTGAAATCATTAGCGATTGTTCAGCGTGTACCTATTTAACCATGCTGGGATCACAAATGTATAGTAGTCAAATATATTCGCAATAATAAAAAGAAACAGTTGATAACATTTGAAACATAAAACTAAATATAATAAAAAGAAACAGCTGATAACCAGCGACCAGCGTGTCACCTATACATATCTATCTATATAAATATATCGTCTAAATATCCAGCCACCATTATTCAGTCATCAACGGTCGCAAGTTGCTATTTTAAACTATGAGTTCGAAAGGTAAAAGCAGTTCAAGCGGAACAGATCAAGGAGATCAAGGAGATCAAGGAGATCAAGCAGATCAAGTAAAAAGATCAAGCAGATCATGCAGGAGAAATGCAGATCATGCAGGAGAAATGCAAATCAAGGAGATCAAGTCATTATTATAATTGTAAATGGTAAAAGCAGTTAGAAAAATGCAGATCATAAATTTAAATAATAAAAACTACAGTCAAAAATCAAAACACATAAAAATAAACAATACATAAGCCAAGGTACAATAATTTAATCAAAGCTATTTTGATTTGCTCATAACATATCTGCAATATTATCTCTAATGTTTGCCATATGATATCTATCAACCATATTTGTTGTCTCCATGTCACTTGTATCACCTTCAGAATCTTCGTTGCTGATATTTGTGCGTCTCATTACTTCAACAAAATCTTCATCAAAATAACTTGAAATTCTGATAAAATTATGTAGTTCCATTGTAGCAGTTACCACTCTTTTTTGAACATGAATATCATATCTCGGAAAATCACACAAAATCCTCCATTTCATCTTCCAAACTCCAAATGTCTTTTCAATAACAAAACGTAGAGATGCATGACATCGATTAAACAATTCTTGTTTATTCCTAAGAGAATGACCATTGTTGAAACGAGACATATGGTACCTAATAACCCCATTCCGAGAAGATCTTATAGGGAGCCAAAAAGCCTCGCTTATTTGGACACCCAAAATCAACTACATAATACTTTTCTGCTGGAGGCAAAGGAAATTCAAGATCACTCTCTCGTGCCATAGTGAGATCTGCTGTATCATGACAAGATCCGGGTGCTCCATTCCAAACATGTAAACAACATATTTAGATCACATATCGCCATGATATTAAATGATGTCCTATCATGTCGATTCCAGTACATTCCTTGTTGTTCATGCTTCACTTTAACACATACATGAACTCCATTCAAAGCTCCTACAAATCCAATAAAGTATGGCCAATATCTTCTGTCCATTTGCAATCTTTCTGGAATTCGAAGTAATTTATGTCTTGTTGGAGTCTTAACATAATCACAAGCAAGTAACTCCGTCGCCCTTAGAACTTCAATTTTTTTCGGTTCACTGTCTCCTGTGTCCTTCCAAACCATACTCCAACATCCCTTTGAACCTCATTGTGCCCACAAATTCGTAAAAACATTGCCACACTCTCTTCAATGCTAACATTCAGAGTAGGACGTAAACCGTAGTTTGATTGCAATGCGTCACATAAAGATCTAAAAACATAAAGGGACATTCGCAGGAACTGAAGACACGCAGCAGTATCTTCTTATTGTCTACGCCAAATATTTCTCCATCCTAAACCACCATCTGTTTGAACTGGTCATCTTTTAAAGTGACGATTATAATAACTCAATGATGGTTGAATTATTAATTCTTCAAATTGCTCATTTTACAAATTCCATAACTCAATTCTCTCATCATTATTTAGACTGTGGGGATTTTGTGATCGTAACTGACATATGCGAAAAGCCTGAAAATTTTAACCAGAAAATTAAAACTAACAGACATTAGTAAACAATAAAAACTAATTTTAAATCAATGAAAAATATCATTAATTGAAAATATAATACATAATAGACATTACAAAATATAATGTCAAAAAAATAAATGGACTATTAATAAATCACAAATCTTATTAAACTAGTTATCCGATGCATAATCACTTTCATGTGTTTCATTTAGATTTAGTCCTCGTTCAGATCCCTAGATGTTGAATAATCCTTCTTGGACGTGATGTTTTACTTGTAGAAGCATCGTTTGTGAAACCAAATTCTGGTGATACTCCTCTAACGACATTCTCGAAAATCGGAACTTCTTCTTCATTTGAAACTCCTTGCTGACCTGGTAGTTTACGTTGATATTAAATTATTGGTTGAATTTATCAACGATAAACTCCTTACCAGCAGGCGTCAGATCTTTGAAATGGTAATCGCTCATGGCAATTGCTCGATCGTACAATTCAATAAACACTCGTTCTCGGTTAAGATTATATTTAAAATTGTCTTCCCTCTAAAAATTTACAAGTTTTCAATTATTTTACTTTAGAATCAACTATTCTAAAATGTTAGAAAATTATTAAATAGTTACCCATATTGATGTTTATGTAGGAAGGTTTATATCTTCTTCATCTGAAAATGTTGCGTTGGTTCTGCAATTAGACGTCATACCTACAATTTTCAAATCACACAAAATATATTATTTTGACTTAATAAATGTGTTGGCTTTTAAAATTTATTTTAAAATAAAAATTAAATGTTATTCTTTATGCATATGTTTTCGTTACATTATGTCTTTTTATTTAAAATCCAAACCATTCCTAAACTCAACCGACGATTTACATACCAACGATTATTACCATATATGCGTTTCTTGATTATAACCTTTTAGTTGTTTTGTTTTATGCTTTTTATTAACTAAAAGTCTATTGAAAATTTTGTTCTTCAGATAGTTTATTTACTTTTCTACTTATGAATGGGGGGGAAAATGGCCGATTCCCGCATAAACTAATTGCTCCCGGTTTTTTCATACACAAACTTTTAGTCTATGCCGAAACCCACACGAATAACTCCGTCTTTTTAATTTCATACACGAATTTTTAGTCTATGCCAAAACCCACACGAACAACTCTGTTTTCTGAATTTCATACACGAATTATCGGTTTTAAACTAATTGCTACAAAATCATAAACGGTGTTAGTATCCATTAACAAATAGAGAATCAGTTTAATTTGGGTTAAATAAAATGAACGTAATGTCGTTTTGTTTCACGACACAGACCAACGACGTCATTGTGTCTTTGGATCGTTTTAAGGTTTCCAATGTGATGTCTTTTAAACAACGCCATGAAACCAAAGATAAAAACCTAATCCTGAATTTAAGAAGAACAACAAAACAACGTCGTTCCTTATTTTGTTAATGAGAAATTACACTAAAACGACGTTATATTCGTTTTATTTAAATTAGAAATTAAACCGTCAAACGGATAAAAACACCGTTTAGGGTTTTGTGACAATTAGTATAAAATTGATAGTTCATGTATTAAATTCAAAAAATGGAGTTGTTCATGTTGGTTTTAGCATAGACTAAAAGTTCGCGTATGAAATTAAAAAGACGGAGTTGTTCGTGTGGGTTTCGGCATGGACTAAAAGTTCATGTATGAAAAAGCCGGGAGCAACTAGTTTATGCGGGAATCGGCCATTTTCCCTATGAATGGGCCTTGTTTTTCTAAGTTGCTTCTAGTCTATATATTTTCAAGGCCAGCACTGAATTTATACGGTTTAATATATAAAAGGTTCGTTGTACTTATGAATTAATAATTCTTTGTACTTATAAAAGATTCGTTGTACTTACTAACAATGGGTTAATTAATATTTCTACTTATGAATTAAAAGATTCGTTGTACAGTTTCAATCAAAAGACCAAAGAAAATCTAAGTTTGTTTACAACTTATATCTGTCATTTTCAGTACAATTTTACACGAAGTTTAGATTACTTTTAGTACTTCTATTTTAATTGTTGTAACTAAGTTACATTCAGTCTTTTTTTTTTGTTTTTCAACACAATTAATATTTTTATTCATTATAAGTCTGTTCATTTTTCAATCAAAATTATTGAATCCTATTATATAAATCTTTTTCAAGTGTTTGAAAAAAAATATAAATCTTTTTATACTAAATTAATTTGTGGGAAAGATTTATATATATATATATATGTATATATCTATTGTTTTTATTTATTATATATGAATTAAAATGTTACATAGTTTCTACTTTTAGTTAATACATATATATATATATATCTTATAATATATATTTACATGCATGTGTTATAGGTAAAATTATAAAATATACTAAAAATATAAAGATTTTTAATTAAATCTGCTATATTTTACAACTATTCTATATTATATAAATATAATAAAAAGAAGTAAATTTACCTTGAAAAAATCAGTCAATAAACAAATCTTATTTTGTTTGTTGGCAATAAAGGAGTCTTCAAAGATTACTGCAATAAAAATTACATGCATTAACATATATAATTTCTAAGTATTTATAAGATTTTAGAATGCTGAATCTATTTCGCCCATCAAACGAAACATAGTTTTCCTAGATTTTGGATTCAAACATAAAATGTATGATGCATGCAAATTTTAGAAACCTACGATCTTAAACCCTTCATTCACAACAAAAAGTCATATTTACTTTTTCACGTATTTTATATTTACTTCTTGTTACAAATTGCACAATGGTTTGTGTTTTGCTATTATATATAGAAATACGTATATGTATAGTACTTTGGTGAATATGTTTTCTATGGGTAAATTTTTGAATAAGATCTATTTCCAGATTTACAAATCCCACAATCATATTTCCAAATTATTTGATGCTTCTATTTTAGAAAAAATAATTCAAGTGAGTTATATGAGTGATACCCATCTGAACTACTGCCAAATAAACGTGTAGTTAATCTAACCATTTTTATCTTACACAATTATATATATATACACACACACACACACAAATATATATATATATCAATAGCACTTTGGTATTACTGAACAGTCGCAAATTGCCATTGTTGAACTATTGTGATCATCACTCTCTCTTGGCCTCTCTTCATCTCTCGGCTTTGATGCGGTTAAAAATATAGAACTCACAATCAAGATATAAAGAAAACTTTTTTTTATTTTTTTAGAAAAATAACTCAAAAACTAAAGTCGATATCGACCACACAATCTGTAAGAGATGTAACAACATATGCATCTCTATATATAAGATTAGATAACTCCTAATCCTATCACTAATAACAACTTTAAATATTTCCTAATCCTACTAGATAACCACAACAAATTAGGATTAGGATAGCTTGTGTTTCAAGCTATTGTCAAGCTTACTCCAACATTCTCCTCCTTAAGCTTTATTCCTTCTTTATTCACGACATGTACTTCGATAAGACTCCTAATTTCCTTGAATCAAATTCTTCCAGGCGCCTTAGTAAGTATATCAGCCCTTTGCTCATTTTTCCGGAACATCTTCAAACTTAAATTTGTTCATTCTCTACGCATTCTCGAATGAAATGAAACTTCCTACGGATATGCTTGCTTTGACCAATGAACACCGGATTCTTTGTTAGTGAAATAGCAGACTTGTTGTTGACTCTTATAGTTACTTTCTTGCAAGCATCCCCTGCAACTTCACTTACGAGTTTCTGGAGCCAAATTGCTTGGTTCACAGCCTCCGTTGCTGCCATAAATTCAGCCGCACATGAAGATAATGACACGATCTCTTGCTTTTGAGAGCACCAAGTTATTGGACTTTCATCTATGTTGAAGACGTGTCCGGTTGTACTTTTTGCCATCATCAATATCAACATTGTGCGAGCTATCGCTATAACCAATTACTTCTCGGCTAGTAGAACGCGTGAACCGAAGACCAAGAGTGGTTGTACCACATAAGTAGCGAAGTACCTGCTTTAAGGTCGCGCCATGGAACTCCTTAGTTTCTTGCATGTATCTACTAAGTACTCCAACGCTGAAAGAAAGATCAGGTCGTGTATGTAGTAGATAGCGGATGCACCCTATGTTTCTTCTATAGTCTCTCTCGTCGATACCTTTCTCTTGTGTTGCTTTAGATATTCGTACGTTAACATCCATAGGTATATGAGTAAGATTGCAGTCGACCATCCCAGATTCTTCAAGGATCTTTCAGGAATATCTATCTTGTGACAACAAAACTCCTCCTTCATGTTGTAGTACTTCAATGCCTAGGTAGTAAGTTAATTTACGTAGATTTTCATCTCGAACTTGCTTGCCATCTCCTGTCTAAACTCGACCGTCGATCGCAATGAAGAACCCGTAACCAGCAAGCCATCCACATAGACACACACTACAGAAAACCCTTCTCTTGTTCTCTCGTATACAGCGATGGTTCCTTAGAGAATCGAGTGAACCCAAACTCGCATAAAATTTGGTTGATTTTGATGTTCCATGCTCTAGGAGCCTGTTTCAAACAATAAAGAGCTTTATTTAGTTTATACACTTAATCTTCTTTCCTTTTGATATCGAATCATTCGGGTTGTGTAACATAAACTTTTTCTTTTAGCCCTCCATGCAAGAACACCCTCTTTACATCCAAATGGTGTATCTCCCACCCGTATGATGCAGCAAGAGCAATGACCAGTTTAATGGTTTCAATACGGGCTACGGGCACGAAAACTTCATCATAATCGATCACATGTATTTGAACGTATCCTTTTAATACTAGTCTCGCTTTATATTTGCTGATACTTCCATCTATGTTCCTCTTTATCTTAAATACCCACTTCAATCCAATAGGTTTGAAACCTTTTGGTAAGTCGACTAGAGTCCATGTGTTATTCTTTTTGATTGAGAATATCTCGTCTCTACATGCCTCAACCCAAACTTCTAGCTCTTTGGCTTAACTAAAGTCCCAAGGTTCATTATTTATGACCATCAGAAGTTTCTCACACTCTGCTACGGCTAGAAGAATATAGTCCTCTAGATACGATGACTTTGTTGTTGCTCTAGTTGATTGTCTTAACTCAGGCTGAGTTACTACATCTTCGTTCTCACCATTTTTATCATCTTCTCCTTCACCATTTTTATCATCTTCGCCTCCATTCTCGTCACCATCACTGTTAGTCTCGCCCATTGCTCAAGTTACTAGACGTTTTTCAGTACCTGTCAAAGGTAACAGATCAATTTCAAACGAGCAAGGGTCATTTTCCTTCTCGGATTCAACCGTGTCACAGCTCCATCCCTTTTCTTCATTGAAGTATACATCTCGACTTACCACTATCCTCTTGCTCGAAGGATCAAGTAAACGGTAGGCCTTCGTGCCAGGCTTTGTTCCTAGATGTACCAATGCTTTAGATCGATCATCGAGTTTCTTTCTACCTGCAACCTCGGTTCGTGCGTAGCCCACTTAGACAAAGACCTTAAGATGCCCAAGGCTTGTCTTTCTAATCCGCAATGATTCATACGATGTTTTTCTGAGCAGTGATCTTGTCGCAATCCTATTGATTAAATAAGTAGCATGCCTTACAGCTTCTCCCACATGAAGTTTGGTATATTCATATGTTTTAGTATGCTTCTTGTCATCTTGAGAAGTGTACGATTTTGACGTTCGACGAATCCATTCTGCTGAGGTGAGTATGGAGCTGTCATGTGACATAAAGTCGCCTCCTCTATCCGTACGAAACTTTTTCACCACTACTTTGGTTTCTTGTTCTGCAAGTATTTTGAACACCTTGAATTTTTCAAAAGCTTCACTCTTCTCCTCAAGTAATATTGTCCACATGTAACGAGTGAAATCATCAATCAATACAAATATATAGCGTTTCCGTCCTGGTGTGGGAGGAGTGATAGGTCTGCATAAATCTCTGTGAACAAGTTCGAGAGGATATGTTTCTCTATACAAGGTTGATTGCGGCAATGGTTGACTTGTTTTCTTTCCAAGTAGACATGACTCACATGTTTCCATTTCAATTACTATATGAGGTATGCCAACAACTAATTATTTACTTATCATCATCTTCATTATCTCAGTTTTGACATGTCTAAAACGCATGTCACTTGGATGATTCAGTAGGCGTTGTAGTAAGTAGACAGTGTATAGTGTCGGCTTGTAGGATTACTTTATACAGACGATTCTTTGATCGTGTGATCTTTACCATTAGAGCTCCAGACCAATAAAAGAGCATTAGTACATTATCTTTCATCCTTTGCAACCCAATTCGGTGGCTTGACCTAGACTCACGATGTTGCTTCTTAACCCAGGTATGTAATACACATTGTTTAGTATCTTTTCTCGCCTCCTGTCATTACAAATCAGATTGAGCCTTTACCTTTTATGTCAAAAAAGGGAACCATCCCCGAACTGAACTTTTCCTGTAATGATTTCATCGAGTTGGCAAAAGAACACTCGGTTTCCACTCATATGATTGCTTGCCTCGTTATCAAGATACCACAAGTTCTCCATACCGTGTTCGACTTTGTAAATACTTGGTTTCACCTTTTGCTTGTTAAGGTAAACTATTTCATGCATCATTAGTTCATCAGCTTCTTGGGTATCTTCTTCTTTCTTCTCAACAGTTTCTTGCTATTTAAGTAGTCTCTCGGGACAATTCCATGCACAATGGCCAAGCTTGTCGCATCTGAAGCAAGTGATGTGAGCTGCATCTCTGTTTTGACTTTGTTTATAAGCCTCTCTTTGTGCGTAATAGTCGCCATAACGACCGCATCCTCTACCTCTCCAGTTACCTCGTCCACCTGTTCCTCGTCCGTAACTCTCTGGTTGCGACTCACTGCTAGCGTACTTTAACGTACCATGATCATCATGGTGTTCTTCTTCGTCTTCAAATATTCTTTCCTCGTAAGCTTTTAATCTACCAACGATATCCTTAAAACTAGTTGTATTTAGGTCGAGAACTTGTTCCAGAGATGTGACAATATGTTTATATTTTCTTCTTGGTAAACTCTTTAAGAACTTCTTTATGATCTTTGGCTCTTCCATGATTTCTCCCAAAGACGCTGATCTTGATGAGATTCAGAGAGTTTTCCAACAAAGATATCGATGGTATCTCCTTCCTTCATCTTGATCCTATCAAATTCTGCCATTAGTGTTTGCAATCGCGCTTCTCGTACTCTCTCAGCTCCTAGATGTGTTGCTTTAATCGCATCCCACACTCCTTTTTCTGTATCGAGATCGCCAACTTGCAGTGTTAATGCTTCACGAATAGACTGAAATATTAAAGCAATAGCCAACTTATTCTTTTCTTCATGTTTGCTTCTAGGGTCGATAGTTTCCCATACTTAGTAACCTTGAGAGAACTTTTCATCTGCATAGTCCATAAGGTGTAGTTGGAGGACTTTAACATCGGAAATCTAATGGATGAGGCTCCAACTTCTTTGGTGTTTGTCTCAGCTTCGCCTTTCACATCGGCCATGGTTGTCTTCTTCGTAGTATTGCTCATTCACGTTTTGGTGTCGCTTTGATACCAAATATAGAACTCACGATCAAGATATAAAGAACACTTTTCTTTGTTGCTTTACAAAAATAACTCAAAAACTAAAGTCGATAGTGATCACACAATTCGTAAGAGATGTAACAACATAAGCATCTCTATATATAAGATTAGATAACTCCTAATCCTACAGTAATAACAACTTTAAAAATTTCCTAACCCTACTAGATAACCACAACACATTAGGATTAGCATAGCTTGTTTTTCAAGCTATTGTCGAGCTTACTCCAAAAAAAAAAGGAGCCACCATTGTCGTTATCAGTCATCACTACCAAAGGAAGCAGCGGTGCGATCGAAAGCATTCTTAATTGATACGAAAGATGGAGACGTGGGGGAGTGACAACAAACCTGAGGCGCCATATTCTTCACCGGGTAAGGTGTTCCGAAAATCCCTTTTCAGACTTTCTCTACTTTTCAAAGACGTCAAAAACCCAGAGATAAATCTTACCATATTTTTTACCAAAACAAATTACAATACACAACGAGTCAATAAAGAGGTTGTGACTTCAACAGAAGAGAAGAAAAAAGACGTCTTATATGCGCATTATAATTTACTGATGAAGTTTCATTTTATTAAAATTATTTGCTATTTGTACACTTTATGCAACCGTTATACAATATAAGTTAACAGGACCTAAATCAAACTTCAATAATGAAGATTATAAGAAATACCAATAAACCATAACTTAATGAAGACTAAAAAGTAGAAAAAGAGATAGACTATGAATACTAAAGAAACCAATTATATTTTGTAAAAATATTTCTGCTGTAAAAACTTTAATATATAGATCCTGTAAAGGTAAATTGAGAGCTACTTTAGAAGATATGTATTGTTTGAGAAAGAAACTGTTGAGAGAGGAGTAGCAACAAGACATAAGATATTTAAACCAAGGTAATTTTAGGACCAATAGATAATAAAACAAACAATTATGACCGTCGAATTGTAACTCTTCAACTTTCTTGAAAAATATTTAAATTGTGAAAAGGTATGTTACAATGAAAAGGTATGTTTCTTAAGGGATGTGTTTCTTAAATAGATAACTGTTCAAGGAAGAGTTGCCAAATATAATTTCTTGATGACATCATCAAAAGTGTTTTATATCCCCTAGATCGTAAAAATAGATTTTAGACCATTGGATGATTTAAACTTTATTTCCTACAATAAATGATTTCAAAGAGTACATAATTAGGTTTCCTATTATAATATAAAAATATAGATTAATATTTGACCAACAGTGATGCGTACATAAAAAAACGAACGGTAGGGCATCAAATAAGTGGCCAAGCAAGTTGATATAACTCAAATTACTTTATGAGGAACTATCTCTCTCATATAAGAAGTTCAGTTGTTGTACTTAAAGATCGAATCCACATAGAGCGTCGGTACACAATCGACTAAATGTATTATGATTAAGCTAAACAATAAATTATATAGCATTAAATAATAATAATTGATTAAGTAGTTGGTTTGTAAACAAAAATGATAAATAAGTAGACTTAGGGTTTCAAGCAATATACTTATGATATTGATGCTAAGGATGTATGATAAACCGTCGTAAAACTTGAATGCAATAGTAAGATATCTAGCTCTCGATGCGAGTATAATTAGATGACTAAGCCTTTGTTCCAGCTGTCGATGTGAACAAGGAGTGAGTGTTGATCGATATTATAGTATGAGTGTATATCAAAACTTCCTTAGACAAGCATTAATGTTGTAATCAATATGTTCGTTAGGTTAACTAAACTAGCCGTCGCATGTATCTGACAACCTAGCTCCACAAAATTAATTCAGGTAATGAAACTACTGTCGTAGTTATCAGTACCATAGGGTCATGGTTCTAGTTAGCTACTCTAGAACACAAGAAATAAGCACAATTCTGATGAAGGGTCCTGAAGATTACCCTAGCAATTCTATGTCTGAGCAATTTATATAAACCCTAATAAAACTGTAAATCTAACAAGAGAAACTACTCAGACATGATTAAGCAAACCATAATAAATATCTAAATAGAATGTATAAATAGATAGAGTAAGAAAATTGGAGTTCCAATACAAATCTTGGAAGGAGTTTAAATCTTCTCCCCCAAACTAAGTAGCTAAAACTTCTAAATATTGTGCCTGTTTTTTGGTGGTGTTATCTCCCAAACAATGGAAAAACATAACTAATAGGTATTAGGTCGGTCATGGGTAGTTTTAAAATTATGTGGAACTTCTGGGCTTCAAGTCGGTCACGAACTATTCGGCCTCGTCTACTCGCACGGGTGTCGATCGATACGAAGAAGGTAGTGTCGATCGACACTTCTCATGGATCTCGACCCTCACTTCTGATTTCTTCATCAGCTACGAGTTTCCTCATCATTAAGCTCCAGAATACTCCAAAGTCTCCAAATTGCTCCAAAACATACATGGACCTGAAAACACTTAGAATCTAAACATGTATAATAGTATCTAAAAGCACATATACTATGGGTGAAAACTGGTAAAATCTATAGCATATCAACTCCCCCAAACTTATCTTTTTGTTTGTCCTCAAGCAAAACATAGAACAATCATGTAAAGAGGTTTGAAAACACATCAGAGTGGTACCAACTTCAAGGGGACTTCTATTTACTAGACCTTAGCTTAGCAACCAAACCTTCCAGCCCACTACTTAGCTAATATTCGCCTAACTCACCCCTCTATTGACCTCACTTTTGCAAATAAATTTGTAGACTAGATTTTGAGAGTATTGATCAAAGGACACATGGACTCTTACCCCCAACATGTATGTGAACACATATGTAGTGTTCTCTGATCCTTTTCCTCTCTCTCCTCTCTTCTCTGAATCTTTTCCTTTTTATCTTTTTTATTCAATGAATAGTGACACTGATGCAATGCATCTTATACATCTTCATTTTTCTTTCAAAAAAGTGTAGGCGAATAATGGGGTTATAAGAAATTTTTCTACCCCTCACTTCCAACAATATGTGATCATTCATTTCCGAATTAGAATAATGGGGTCATAGTAAATTTTTCTACCCCTCTGCACCTTTCAGGAAATCATCTCAATATTTTTCTTTTCTAGATGCCAAAGAGAGATGAGAGAAGGGAACCAGAGAAACACATACATTTACCTTCCATACTTGCTGGAGGAATCCGATCCAGTGTATACCAAGCCCCAAAATAAGCAAGTTAAGTTGATCAAGGTTGGAAGTCAACTTTGGTTCCTTTAAACTTTCTCAGCTAGCATGGATGTTGTAAGACCTGATCATGGCCCTTAAGGCCTAACTCGACCCACAGTCTTACTTAAAATATTTTTCTGGTTTGATTCTTTTCAAGTCTAATGGTTACTGAGTCATTTTCGAATATGAGGTTCATAGACCAACATAACAACATAAAGAACCATTAACGCAAGTCGACATTGTATTAATAAAAGAAATGAGATTTAATACAATAATTAGTATGCTATATAGGCTATGATAAGTTCGTTCCTACGATGATCTACCCACACACCACACAACCATTTGCTAATAGAGTCTGCACGGCTCCTTGGCTTGACCACGATCAGCCTTAAATCCTGAGACCATAAACCACTTTGCATTAATCATAATCTGATATCTTAATGGTTGACTCTAACAATGCATGGTTTGGTTCCTTTGAATAGTACAAACCTCTATTATTGGCTAAGCCCAGACCAATTCCAAGCCTACCCCAACTGATCTTACTAAGACCATAGCTGGATCGCGCTTAGTCTCGTCCAACCATACGATTAATGTCTAGGTCCGATCGGCCATTCTTTAAGTTCGGCCCATTAGGCCCACAGAGCTTCTTACCTGATCCGGCCCAAGGCTTGGATCCGTTCAACTGAGTAAGGCCCAAGCCCATCTGGATTGCCTTGCAACCGATCAGACCTTGCGACTCAATACCGCGGTTAGACAAACCGTGTTCATGTCCAGCTTAACAAGCCATGGAATGTACCAATTGGACCGACCAAAGCTTTGATCCATTAGTACCGTTTGGAACTCGCACCCCTTGGGTAAAGTCCAAATCGCCTCCCTATGGTGCATAGTCATTCAAACAACCATCCACACATACTAAGTGACCATTGAGAACATGCGCGGATCCAACCAGTGGCCTAGGACCACGGTTTGGGTGTTATCGGCCAAAGCTAAGGGTCCCATCCTGTCAACCCATCCTTCACACCTATTCACATATATCCAGAAGGAGAAAAAGAAGAATGAATCAAAGTAGAATAAAGAAAAATTGAATGTAACCTTGACCAATCAGACCATATTCTCGCCTCTTATGGCCGCCGGTCTAGTCTGATGGATCACCAGTCCATCACATACCGTGGAGCCATGCTCAGGGGTTTCCACTTGCTTCTCCTTTCCGGTTCTTCCCATTCTTAACTGGTAATCTCTTTCCCAAACGATTAAACTCGCCGGAAAACAACTACCACCATAATCTGCCTTTCTCTTGGCTAGAATCTCTCTCTCTCTGTCTTTCTTTCTCTCTCACGATATTTCTCTGAGTTTTAACTCTGAAACTGATCATGCAAAATCGACCGAGAGGCCCCCTTATTTATAGAGAAGGGTATCGGCCATTTCCTTGGGCGAACGGGTAGAACTTGCTAGGCGAATGGGTTTGACTTGGTCGAAAGGTTGCAACCTTAGCCAGTCCCACCCCATCGGCTATAACTGCCCTTTATTGGGTCGATCCTAGGCCCAATTGGTTACCTTAGTCTCCTGGACCAAGCCCATGGCATCACCGGCTCATAACCAACCTGGCCCGACTAACCAGACCGACACCAGTCCGAACCCGGACCAACTACCTAACACCCGAGAACTTCGTCCAGCTGAGTTGAGCTGGATCCCAGCTGAGTGAGCTAGTAGTTCAGCTAGTTAGCTGACATAAATTGGAACAAGCTTGACCACACTTCATTCATCTGATCGAGCTACCCGTCTGCATCGGCCAGCTACCATACAACTCGTCCAGCTCCCTTATCTCGTTTCCATCTATTGGTTAATTCTTAGCCTTCCAACGTATTTAACCTTTCTTTTTGACCATGGAGTGCTTGCCTTTGGGTCATATGACCGGCTGGTACCTTTCCTCGAACCATGCCTCGTCCCGATGATCCTATCTAGGATCGGGATGCGACAGATGTTATTGGAAGGTGATCCACTTAGATGTTTCCATTGAGTACACCCTGCAATCAAACCTCAAAGAATGGTGCTAAAAAGTGGTTAGATAATAAGTAAAAATTGAAAAAAATTCATCATTCCATTCTTAACTCTATAAAACTCTTTAAAAACATACAAATATGAAGCTCAAAATAAAACGAAATATTTGTAAAACGTCCCCCAAACTTAAACAACATTGTCCCCAGTGTTCTACAGCCTCAGAATGGTGGGAAAATGAATCATAAGGATGAAATTTAACAAGGAAGAAATTGTATACATGCTCGGTGATGGTGAGTAACGACCGATAGAGTTAATTTGTGATCGATCGATGTTCGTGATTCTTTTTCGATCGACATTGATCAAGTGTCGGTCGATGCTCGGTGCATACACATCTTCGTCGGGTCTTTTATATATTAAATAAAATAAACACAAAAAATCAGTAGAACAAAAAATCAAACTAATTTATACTTACTAAATGGGTTGCCTCCCATCAAGCGCTTGTTTATAATCTTTAGTTTGATGTTTTAGATATTTTTGGCTAGTATGGTGGTAATAAAAGACTTGTTGAAAAACAAGTATCCACATCTTATTCTGCTCATCTCAAACCAGGTGCTACAAAAATCTTAATGGCTTCTTCTCCTTTGGTTCGTGCTCTTGCTGTCTATAAATGATCTTATGTGTGTAATCCACTTTCAGCTGCAGCTCTTCCATGCACTTTCTTAACCATCCATGTTGTTGTTGAGAGGGTAGAAGATTGCATCAATCTTTCTATAGAAATCATCAAATATCCACTCCTTAGATGTGTTAAAGTCAGCTATCATCTCTTCAACTTGATCTTTCAAGTATACCTCATGTGCTGTACAAATTGGGTTATCTAACATAAAACGCCCCTCATATTGTTGTTGTCTAAGGTAAACATTTCCTGAGCCATGAATCATCTCTAGAATGTCTGTTATGTCATCCTTTGAGACATTTATGTTCATCCCCTCTACTGCATGTGCATGCCCCAGCTGATCTTTGAAAACTCCGTATTCACCTATTGAAAAGACGTTTTCTGGTTGTCCAATTTTCAGAATCTAGGAGGAGTGTGAGAACCAAAATTCACATTATCGATTTCCGTAGCCGGAGGAAAGCTAAGAAACCCTAACTTTCCCTAAGGTCTTGGATATCTGCTGATCTTATGACAAGTGATCAAATTATGAATAACAAAACATAAAAGAATCGAATATAAATTGCAAGTAAAAGAAAAATTTTATTGAATCGTCTTCGCGCAAAGGCGCTGCGATGATATAACAGTTTTTGAGAGCTTCGGCCACAAGATCTGTCGGCGTATTCTTAGTTCTAGCTTCTAAACCCTAAACCTAGTTTGAGTCGCAGCTCAATGACAAAACAATATTGCTAAAAATCTTTCTGAGTTATAAGTTGCAGAGATTTTCATGTGTGTGAGTCCCTCTCCCTTGCTTCGTTTATGTAGTCCTTCAAGGTCGGTCGTATTTCCTTTTCCTCCCCCAATTAGAGTTTATCCTTCTGTGGAAATTTTTCTTATCTTCTCGTTTTCCATATTTATCTCGGAACGTTGACAATTATCTTATTTTCCATTAATTTTCCGCAGATATTTTGTAGATCATCATTATAGTTGGGCTCATTCTCGTCTAAAACCGTAAGTGTGCTTTTATCGCGTTGTAGACCCTTTCGAGCCATTTTGCGATTTAAGCAATTTTTATGATTTCTTTCAGAGAAATCGTCCCTCATATTCTTTTGTGATACTGACTCCGCAAAATAGTGAACCACTCTGTATGGTTGAGATAACATTGTTGTTTAAGTTAACCGTTATCGTCTTATATGATTGATTCAAAAGTTTTAAGAGAAAGCAGGTATTTATGATTTTTATTGTAAAACTTCAACAGAAACTCTAATCGAGATGAAAAAGGAAACAGTCGATTCAAGATTCAACGGAGAGAGTGATGAAGAGGAAACAATCTGATCACCCATGGGCGACCATACCTTGATCAGTGAGTCTGATCGCCCATGGGCAACCATAGCTTGAGAGTAAGTCTGGTCGCCCATGGGCGACCAGAGCTTGACAGTGAGTCTGGTCTCCCATGGGCGACCATAGCTTGACAGTGAGTCTGGTCGCCCATGGGCGAACAGAGCTTGACAGTAAGTCTGGTCGCCCATGGGCAACTAGAGCTTGTCAGTAAGTCTGGTCGCCCATGGGAGACCTGAGCTTGACAATGAGTCTGGTCACCCACGGGCAACTAGAGCTTGTTAGTAAGTCTGGTCGCCCATGGGCGACCAGAGCTTGTCATTAAGTCTAGTTTCCAACGGCCGAACAGAGCTTGACAATGAGTCTTGTGTCCCACGGGCGAACAGAGCTTGAAAGTGAGTCTGGTCGCCCATGGGCGACGAGAGCTTGACAATGATTCTGATCACCCATGGGTGAAAAGACCTCGATTGTGAGTCTGATTGCGCACAGGTGACCAGACGTTATGTTCGTTTAGTCGCGCGTGGGCAACCATACAAGAAAGTGATTCGGTTGTTCCCTCGATTGCCTCTCTTAATTTGTTAGCCGGGACGAGATGGGTTAGGCGATGAGGAATTCGGAAGCGAGGATTTCTTGTTTTCATTTTTTCGAAAGAGAGGTAACGTTTTCCTGCAGTAACTTTCGGGCTCGATTTCGTGGTGAAAATTTTTGACCCCAACAGTTAGCTCTCCAACTTGCAAGAATTGCCGAGGCGTTTGAATGTAGCAATCATGTTTCTCAAGTCTTCAGATCATGCATCGTCAAAGAAATTATGCAGGAATGCATTTCTGATATCAGTCCAGGATGTAAGAGATCCTGGAGGTAACTTCTTAAGCCAATCTGAAGCACATCCAACAAGTGAGTACTTGAAGAGCTTACTTAGAAAGTAGTCCTTAGAGACTTCATTGGCTTTGATAGCAGTAATTAGATCCTCCAACCGCTCATGATGGTCCATTAGATGCTCATGTGGGTGACCATGATAAGGTGTCTATCCCGCAAGTGTAAACTATGCAGGCTTCAGCTCGAAATCGTGCCTCTAGAAGTTATGAGGATGAATAACAGATATATTGGCGTAGTATAGATCTGGACGGTTGTAGTCAGCTAATATCTTTGGTCGAGCAGCCTCATCATTATGAGCAGCTTATCCTGGTTCAGGGATTACAATCCCCTGATCAGTTAGTCTCTGACCAACTGCATTATGCAGATGACCCTCCTAGTCATGCATGTCTCCGTTCATATCCCTTGTTAGAATAAGAGTTGCAACCACGTTGTCTGCTCATGGGTTAGTGTCGATCGAAAAAGTCGTGATGGTGTCGATCATTGCTCGCTCACAAGTATCGATCAACGAAGGAATTTGGTATCGTTCGATACCGTGCGCCTCTCTTTGCGGGTCGTGCGTTTTAACAGTGTGGGGTCTGAGAATATTAGCTCTTTTTCTTTGTTGCTTCTGGACTGTTGGGCATGCACCTGAGAAACAAAGAAATTTTTTGTAAGTAACTAAAATAGAAAGTAAAATCTAGACCAAAACTATTAATCAAGTCTAATGGCGAACCCAATGCTCCCAGGCAATAACGCCAAATTTGATATAACTCAAATTATAGAATGAGAAACTTTCTCTCTCAAATAAGAGGTTCAGTTTTAGTACTTAGTGATCAAATCCACATGGAGCATAAACACAAAATAGCCTAGATGTATTATGATTAAGCTAGGGAGTAAATTATAAAAGCAATAAATAATAACTGTTGGTTAAGCAGTTGGTTTGTAAAAAATAATGATAAATAGCTAGACTTAGGGTTTATGGCAATAGAATTATGATATAGATGCTAAGGGTGTATGATAAACTGTCCTATAACTCTAATGCAATAGTAACATATCCAGCTCTCGTTAAGAGTCTAATCAGATGATTAAGTCTTTGTTCCAGTTGTTTCATGTGAAAAAAGAGTGAGTGTCGATCGATACTATGGTATGAGTGTCAATCAATACTTCCTTAGGCAAGCATTAACGTCTTAGTCGATATGTTCATTTAGTTAACTAGACCAGCCGCCACATGTATCTAACAACCTAGCTCAGCATAATTAATTCAGGTAATGAACCTATCGTCGCAGTTATATGTATCATATGTTCATGGTTCTAGTTAGCTACTCTAAAACACAAACTCTAAAACACAAATAATAAGCACAAATCTGATGAAGGATATTAAAGATTACCCTAGCAATCCTATGTCTCATCAATTCATATAAACCCTAATAAACCCCTAATTCTAACAAGAGAAACTACTCAAACATGATTAAGCAAAGCATAACAAATATCTGAATAGAATGCATAAATAGATAGAGTAAGAAAATTGGAGTTCTGATACAAATCTCTGATGGAGTCTTGATATTCTATCTGAAACCAAGTAACTAATTTTTTTAAACATTGTGGCTATTTTTTTGGTGGTGTTGTTTCCCAAACAATGACAAAACACATAAATAATACGTATTAGGTCAGTCAGGGGTAGTCTTGTAATTATGTGGAACTTTTGAACTTCAAGTCGGTAACGAATAAGTCGGCTCATCTACTCGTGCGGGTGTTGATCAATACCAAGAAGGTATTGTTGATCGGCACTTCTCGTAGATCTCGACTCAGACTTCTGATTTCTTCAATAGCTATGAGTTTCCTCATCATTAAGTTCTAGAATCCTCCAAAATCTTCACATTGCTCGTACATGGACCTGAAACACTTTAAAATAGATTCCAACTTATATATTAGCATCTAAAACACATATAGTATGGATGAAAACTGATTAATTCCATAGTATATCGCAAGTTTTGAATTTTAATGAAATATCAAACAAATTCCTTATCTTTTCTTTACTTTCTGATGTTATAGTTTTCTTTTTTAGGCTCTTTACTGCAGCCAAATCTATCACTCAGAATATAGTACAATAGACAAACTTTGGGTTTAAATACATTCTATTATGTGATGAGATTCCTCATAAAGCGTTAAATAAATTTAGAGAGGTTATGAGATAAAAGATTTGTTTAAATTTGGGATTTAATTGGCTCATTAAGAACATGGTATAAGTGATGGAAAACATACCTTTGAAAGCCATTCAAATTTTTTTATTTGTGTACACATCTTTATATATAAAGTAGACTTTTCTCTCTTCTAGAGAGTGCCACCTCATCAAATAGGGTAAGGAGAAAGTGACACGTGGTGGTTTTTAAAAGAAATTTGTTGGGTTTTCGTTTATGTTTTTCATTGGCTTTCACGTCAATGAAAGGGGGATATAGTGCAAGGAGAGCCTATCCACGTCATTAAATAAATTTAACCAATAGAGAGTCTTCGTCTTGCCACGTCATGTTACTTTTCTCGGAAAAAAAAACTGGACCGCTTTGTATGGGCTCATCCTATTTTGTAGTGGTCCAAATCAAGCTCACTTCTGGAATCTTAGCATATGATTAAAGCTTCGATCGACTCTCCCTCTCCCACTCCATCTTCTCCCTTTCATGTTCATACAAAGATCCGTTATCATCTCTTATCAATCAAGTGTATTATTTACTCCCGTCTTTGTGAGTTCACATCCCTTCATTTCTCCTTCTTTATAAAACCTTTCGCATGTACTTTAATCCAGTCAAAACCGAGAACCTACATTGAAGAAGCTGAAGGTATCGCGATGAAACCAAACGGAAAGTCTTACGTCTCAACCAGAAAGTCTCCCATGACGTGTAATGACATCATCTCGACAGGCCAGAAAATCGGAGACTGGTGCTAAACAACTGAAAGAAGCTTTCTTTAAATACGCAACCCCAACAGCTTTGTTTTATTTTAAGATACACCTTTCATTTTTCGTTTCTTCCCTTGAAAAGCTCGATTAGTTTGGGTTATTGTTTGTTGTTAAAAAAATTTAACCTTGCGTCTTGGTATTTGATTCAAATATGTAGAGGTTTATGAGGTAGAATACTAAAGGAATGATCTTTCAAAACCGAAGCTTCGATTCTTCTGGTGAGAGTGGGTTTTGGGCAAGTCGTGATATCACTATGAAAAGTTCAAAACTGAACTTCCATGTTCACATGTAAATCAAACCTCTTATATGATTTTCAGTTTGCAATGACTTAAACACTTATGCTATGTTTTGTTGTGGGTTATAATGTTTCTTATTTTGTGGGAGAATCAGTAAAGACAAAAAAGTGAACGTTATGGAGAAAGCAAGGCGAGATTTACAACCACTGAGGGAACAACACTTTTCCGGCTGATGAAAGAGCTCCAAGGGACTGATTTGTGGAAGCTGCGGCGCGCTTATTCCCTATGGTCTGTGAGAGATAAAAGTCACTAATCTATGGAACCATTTTGGTTAACTGATTTATGATGTCTATTGTTTGTGTGACTTACATTTGCATGAATAGGTTGAAGCTGCACACTTCGGTGACCGATACACTTTCTACTCTTGATGAGATTAACGCTACGGTTTCACTGCTTAGTGGCTCTTCTTTAGAGCCACTGAAAATCAATATCCTTGACTATATTACCTGGCTATATAGACTCTCTAGATCTATGTCTTTATCTGCTAAAAAATTCTGCTATTGTTTGTGTTAGATTGCAGTGAATTTCATGTGCATGACCAGTTTGCAAGGCTACCACTAAAGATAGAAGCACTACAAAAGTTTCTTAGCCAAGCTCATAGATAGGCATCTTGGGTTGTGGATTTTCTTCCTGAAATTGGTATTTTTCCCTTTCTTCTCTTTGCCCTCCATTATTTACATAACATATGCACCATTTTGCTCCTTGATAAAGTGACACTTGAGAGCTTACTTAGCCTTACATGTATGTGTGTCTACTATGGACTCATAAAGTTTTTCAAGTGTTAGATTTCATCAGTGACAAAGCCATAGAAGATGCTGAGGATATGAAGCAGGTTTCTTTATCTTTGTGTTGCAATAAATTTTTTTAAAGATGTTGTGACTTATTTCTCTTGAGTGATGCCCTGCACCGATGTTTTCAATTGGTATTTTTTATTTTACAAATACTAATTACAGTCTTTAACTGATGTATTATTCTGATCTCTGGTACGGTGTTACTAACATATATAATTCGGACTATTGTTTTTAGTGCAGTTGTTAAGCGAAATAAGAAGCTGTTAACTGTTCTCTTTCCTGATGGACAAGAAGGATTTGCCTTTACACTCAAGGTTTCTTCTAAACTGTCATTCCTTTTCACTCAAGATTAAGAGTATTTTGTTTGTGGTACTTATGGTTTGATAATTTTGCAGGCTAATACTATGGAGGATCTACAACTGTGGAAAGCAGCTCTACAAAACGATATGACACAAGCGCTTATGTTATGGGTCAAAATGTATCTTCAGGAGTTATGGGTCAAAATGGTATCTTCAGGAATGATCATGCACTTTTGTCACTTTTTCAATGGTTTAGTCACTAAATTCTCACGTATAGTAACATGATCTGTTTTGAATGTGGTGAGAATGTCGAAGGTTTGTCCTCGCTAGAAAACCAAGCCACGTAGGAGGATTATCATGTAAAAATATATATTCCTTTCGTATCAAGTTCAATGATGACCAGTTATTAAAATCAAGGATATCAAAAGTTTAGTTTTTCTTTCAATTCATTCTGACAACGATGCATTTTCATAATTCTATAGAAGATAAGACATCAACAACATCGCTTGGAAAACCAGTTTTACATGCTAGCTAAGATGTTGATAGAGCTCCATTTTTCTTGAAAAAGACACTTAGATTTTTCGAAGATTATGGTATTAGTTTCACACTTTCAGCTTGCTTTGCTGCTTTATTTTATCTTGGAGGCGCCAACATCGAATGAAAAAATCTTGAGATGCCGCTGATAATATAAGGATGTATGTTGGAGAGGAACATGTTATTGGAAAAAAAAAAGAGGAACATTTTAAAGAAGAAAAAGCAATCAATAATTATATCACAATTATACACAAGCTACAAAGGCACAAAACCAAAACAAACAGACCACATAGTGCTTATTCAACTCCGATTGTTGACAAAACTAATATTACTTAGGGATTTCATGTTTCAGGTGATTATAGACTTCGACCAAAACCTCATGGTATTTTAAAAAAATCACAAAACTAATGGCTAAATTAAAACTGGAACTTATAACTAAACATCTAAAAAGACTAAATAAAAGCATAAATCGAAACTTTATAATATGAATCCAGTTTATAAATCATAATTGTAAACATATTTTATAATAGCAAAATATATTGGTATATAGCTATTTACCAAGTCATATTCCAAATTTACTAGAAACAAAGCAAAATGTTGGAAATTATAAACAACTATATATATTTTTAAATATAAAATCAAATAAAGAATTCAGATAATTAGGTCTCTACATATAAACCAAAAACCAAAAAATAATGAATAAAAAAAAAACCGAAATTCACAATTAAACGATAAGTTCATATATTCTAGAACCAAAACCTGAAACTGAAACGAAAAACAAATGAGTATCTAAATATCTGAAATACAGTTTATATACCTAAAGTATTAATTATAATTATTTTAAAAATTATCGAATATTCTAAAAATATTACTTAACAAGTTACTCAAAAACGAATTACAGAATATTTTCATACAAAATATTTAAATTATTTGAATCAATTTAAAAATCAAATTACCTGAATAGTTTTTAATTAAAATATTAAAATTTATCCGAACTTCACGATTTTTGATTCAAGAAACAAAAGAAAATATAATTTTTACATGAATTATCTAAAATTAATCAAAACTAGAACTAAACTGGAATTGAAAGTTTATCAGATATTAATAGGTTCTTAATTATAACTATTACCCAAACTGAATTGAAAACCACAATAATTTATAAATAACCAAAAGTCCTTATATCTTTAGAACCGAGAAAAACAAAACTGAAAGAACTGAACCCAAACCAAACGTCCAAGTCCATACATAATAGTAAAAATGATAAATTAACAAATTTAAAACCCATAAACCGCGCGTAACGCGGTAAAAGCCTCTAGTTATAATAAGAATGTAAAACATATTCAACCCAATTAAAAAGACCATAATTACTGACCAGCAATTTATAAACTACAATTAATAGATATGGCAAAAAAAATTATGATATTCATAAAGTAGCAATTAATATTTTGAAAAATCAATATTACTTAAGAAAAACCTGCGTGCATACGTAGGTATATATCTAGTCAAAACAAAGTTTGGAGACTATAAAAGTAATGGGGGGGGGATAAATAGTGTTGGGGATGGGACTTACTGATATACTGAAATTTTATTAATTAAAATTTGAATTTAAATACAGAAAATTCTCGAGAAATTGTTAAAAATACCACTTTCTTTATATCACTTTTCAAAAATACCTTAATCACTTTTACCCTTGTTTTTTAAGAGGGAAAAAATACACTTATAATCCTTGGATTAATTAATCTAAGACTTAGGGTTTAGAGTTAAGGGGTGGTGTATAGTGGGGGTAGGGTTTAGGAATTTAAAATTTAGGATTCTAACTAATTTTAAAAAAATTTGACACTTAAAAAGTGGTATTTTTTAAAATGTCTCTTTAATGAAGGTAAAAATGAAAAGTGATACAAAAAAGTGGTATTTTTGAAATTCCCCCAAAATTCTCGATGTTATAATAACAATCTATCTTATACTAAAAGGAAAATATGGTGAGTGCTTAGCTTATCCACCTCAGCATTTTTATTCTAACCAATCAGATTAGAGCATATACCCACATCATCAGCCTTTCTTACAAGCATTATTACTTCAATACAATTAATACAAAAATTAAAATTAATTATTGGCCATCAACCCAACGTACAATTAAGCTTAACATCCAAGCTTCATCGGTTAAAAAACGGATGTATGTACCTTTTAATATTTCCTTCAATTGTTTTTTTTATCATTGATCTCTTCGAAATAATAACTACACCATCTCCAATTCTTTTTAACTTCCCACCTTTATATAACTGGATCTCAAGTTATACACATACCTAAAAGTCACTGCCGGAAATACGCTCGAGTGGTGATATGTTGTCCGGGCCTGCAAAAGGAGAACGACGACCCCGATCGCAATGCGTTCTTCATCCCACGAAAGAATGCTTCAATCGAGCGACACCAACAATTGAGAGAGTAATACTTACTCCTTATCTTGCTTTTTTAACTACATACAAATCTTTCTCACGTGTCAATGTGAATCTGCTTTTTCACTTTTACTGAAGCAATTGTTGAAGCCTTTGGGCACAATTGTTAGTGCCTCATTACGCTATCCGGTTATATAGGTTATTTATCTGCAGTCAGTCTTTGCGTTCACGTTGTCATATGTTCTTCACTGGATATTTCTCACGTGTCAATGTTTTGGCGAAAAATATGAAAGGTGCTTTTTCTCACGAAGCTGCGAGTATGCTAAGTGCTTCACGAATACTTCATTAAACTTATTTTGGTCAATTTGTTTGGCGGCTCTTGAATCATGGTGTTAGTGTGATATGAATCTTCCTACTTATTAATAAATGTTCTTATATTCTTTGTTAGGCTGCATACCGTTTCATGGATACGGGGCGTGAGCAAGTAAATTTTGGCAAACCATACACGTTTGTGATGTGAAAACTATGGTAATGTATTTAACCAGAGCATGTATTTTGTAACTGCCATCGTCTTCTCTCTTCATGATTTGAGAAAAACCAACATTTGCAGTTCCAGCGGGTAAGTTCTTGGTCTCTTTGTTGGCTTTTTTGCTTCTTTTTTTAAATGATTTATTTGTTGCTGGAAGATTGCATCCGGCGCAAGGATTGTCAGACATGCTCGACACACATACGGAGATGATGATGATTTGCTAAAGCGCAATACCACTTATGGCTCAAACACCTATTTCGTTCTATAGATGATATGAAGAATATGCCGGAGTATTGTAGTAGAATTAGACTGCGTATGTACGTCCTGGAAATTGTTTTGAGCTCTACGCTAAAAGCTCAAGGTTTGTCTGTCAGTTTGTTTACATGCTCCACTTTTTGAATTCAAGTACGGAATGTGATTTTATGAAATGAATTATTTTTCCTTCTAAATGTGTAAGGTCTTGGAGCTACATTGGAGAAACAGAGACATGATGTCAGTGAGGTAAAGCTTATCCCAATCACTCTTTATGTCTCCTGTTATATCGGAATTTTCTTTAAACTTCTATGTGGCTGCTGGAAAGCCACAAGTTAGCTGATTTTATGTAAGCTTTTAGTGTCGATTTGGTTAATTTTTAGGATGGGATATTAAGTCAAGGCTTTGGACGTGTTGTTGTAAACCATAGGAAGTTAAATGGAAGTATACGAACCCCTGCCGCCTTTTTGGTCATAACAGTCCATTTAATGCAAATGATGACAACCACAACATTTCTGCAACATGTCAAGTGAAAAATTCAGCCATTGTTGCAAACATGGTGTCTGGGAGGATCTTCCCGAATAGTTTCGAGAACATGTTAAAACTGGTTTGGTTATACTTTTTTCTATTGTTTCGAAGAATTGTAACATGGGTGATACAAATCTAAATGTGTCACTTATTGTGTTGTATTTTCATACAAGTAGATTACTATAGTCTTTCCTCGGGCACTTGCTCATTTATTGCTATATAGATTTTCACGATGATAATAAAAACATAATTAATTTTCTTTTATTTTCTTTTCAATCATTCTTGCATAATATTAAGTTTTGATGTTTTGTTATTTTCGGTTGAACAGACCAAGGAAAAAAACATTTAAAATATAGACATTAAATGAAGCAAAACCAAAAATATTTTTTATAATTATTGTTCGACCAACAAAAACAAAAAAAGGACAAAAATGGGTTTCTTATTCATTTTACAATTATCATTTTCTCATTTTAATTACTATAAGTGATTGGTAGAAAATTAATTACTTCATATGTAAATCTATTATATAAAATTATTGGATAATATTTAAGTTTTTATTTTATGGATCATGTATATATTTATATTTATAATATATATGTATATAATATTTTATAATTTTTCTGAATAATTTTGAATATATTAAATTATATTTTAATCTAAGGTATTATTAAAGAGAATATATTAAATATTAGTTACCGTTTTAAAAATAGAATTTAACTTTTTGATGTAAACATAATTACTAATATTATAAAATAAAAATATATAATTATTTCCAATTTATAATATTTAAAAATAAATGTTCTACCAAAAGTTTATATATGAAAGCATAGAGCAAAGAGAAATTGAAAAGTATTTACATCTTCTAAACATTTTTAAAATGATTTATCAACAATAGTTGACTGGAAAATAAGTAACATGGTGTTTTTATTAAAGCTCTACCAATGAAGACTTTAATGAAACTGTTCATGATACCTCTCTATATTTTTTTGGCTGGAATATTATATGCTTTGACTACACATCTACCAAGTAATTTCTCAATTTAATTTTAGGTGAAAATAATTATTGATAATAATTTGTTTTATTAACATATTTTGAAAGGGATGTTAATACATAACAATATTCTTTAAAAACATGTTAAACAGACATATTATTCCAAAAATCAAATTTTACAACAAAAAGTGAAAACAATAATGAAACATTACGGAAATACATATTCACATTTGATTAAAATTTAACATTATAAAAAAATTTAAACATAAAAGAAAACAAACAAAATAATAATACAAACGAAATCAAATTACAAACAAAAAAATATAACACATAATCCGCGCGTAGCACGGAAAAGTACCTAGTGATCTGTAAAACTCTCAAAACGTTATCAAAGTTTGAAACATTAGTTTTCGATGATTTTTATAGACTCGCATTCCGATTCATACGACATGTCTCACAAAAGGTGGCATAACCATACAAAAGATTTACGCAAAAAAAAAACATACAAAAGATTTTTGTGAAGATGTTCAATACTGTCTACATGAACAATCAATACAATCAAATTTATACATTCTATTCTAACAACTTATCAATCTAGTTTCGTCATTTTCTACTTATCCATTTTCTTTACTATTTATTCATTTTCTTATTACTTAATTATTTTTTCTATTACTTAACCATTTTATACACTGACAGCTGAAGGTCCATTGATGCGACGGTCGTTCGATTAGAGTCCGCCAACTTGACTATTAACGCAACCCAAAGATCCATCCTCCTGAAGGTCCACATACTGGACAGTTCTTACAAACTAAGGTCTACCAACCCGACTATCCACACAACATGAATGTCCACATGCTCGATGGTTCCTACAATCAAAAGTCCACAAACTGATGATCCACACAACTTGAAGGTCCATCAAGACACGTCGTTTCATCATGGCCGAAGCCGACATTCAACCCGGAGATCCATCATGGCCGGAGGCAACATAAACAAACGAAGCCAAAACATGATCATAATATCAAACATGGCCTAAAGCTAAAACATACTTTCCTTATTTAATCTTGTTCGTCTAATCTTGAAATTTCTTTATTTAGTTCTATTTTTGCAACATTTTTCATTTATTATGCCTTTTTGTTTAAGATCAATTTCTTATTTTCACATAAAGGTACCAATTTAAGCATGCACTCGTCACACAATCTACCATTCAGAATCCTAAAAACACGAAGAAAAGAATGTTCTTCGATTCTTGAAGAATTGCTTGCGGAGAACGAAAAACAAGCTTTTCATATACATCTTACTTAAGCGTATAAACTCGAATATAAATAAAAACCACTCTATAATAAACTATTGGGTTGCCAATAATCATGTCCTTATCTTATATGAATCACAAGAATTCAAAGGCTTGAACTTCCTAACACTTTCTGGAAAAAATAATATTTTTCTCTTCCTCGTTTGATCCTTCGTCTCAAACTTTTCTTAGTACAAACTCCTTCCTTCTCTGACGGTCATAAATTCACTATTTTTGCATGATGGAGGCATGCATCACGAATCTAGACACTTTAATACATCAAATATTCATACCAAGCTCTCAAGATTATAAAAATAATCATCACTCCAAATTTCCTTATTTGGATTGATTACACCCCTTGTTCGGAAACTCGCTAGGCGCCTACGCGTGCGGCGCACTAGGGCCTAGCGATTTATTGAAAAATCGGAGAGTACTCGGGGAGAAATTTTTTGTATTCTTATATGTATAATAGTGCATAATACTAAAAAGTTTAGGTAATACATAAATAATCTTTAATAGTAAGATTTATAGATTTGTAAATACATACAAAATCATAAAAATAAAAATATATCTATTCAGTTTACATACAATACAAAATGCAAAATATAGTTTTATTAACAACTGGAAGATATCTACAAAGCAGAAATATTAGGATCAAGTATCAACAATAAAAATTGTATAGGGGCCAAAAAAGAAATTTCTCAAGATATAATTGCCACTTGTTACCTAAATAATGATACCACGACTTAATGGTGACTTTATGACCTGAATTACCTTCTTCTTCTTTTTGTCAAAACACAAAAACCTGATTCACCGGTCAATAAGTAAGGCTCTGTTTCAGACCAAAAAAGCTATCGTGGTGGATAAACGCCGGAACGACTTCTGCAAACTGCTTACTCTACAGTTCTAAAACGAGGTCTGCAAACTAAGCTAAGATATTGACTCTTTTCACTTATGTTGCTTTGTCTGGTGTTCTTATATCAATGCAGCCATGAGTTTTTGAGTTCTATAGTTTGGAGAAGATTCAAATTTACTATGGAATCAATGATTTTGGACCAAGCGATTTCGTCCATTACGCGGCCGCATTTTGTGTTTCTACGCAGTCCACGATACTTACTTGGCTCACCGCGTGATTCATCCGAATTGGACCAATTCGCTACTGAACCCACCCGCATCACGTTTAACCGGCCGACTAATCGTCTCCGCGGCCGAGTTTTTGAACAAGGATTACACCACAATCTCATCCAACTGCCATATTCATTAAGTTTGATGGAGCACCCAACACCATGAAGCACCCAACACTCCCGAGATTCCCAACTCCCGATCCATTTGCTTCGAGGTCAGGGAAACATCGAGGTCTTCACCCCGATCTGGGACGATCCATTGCAGTTTAAGCTTTAGCGGATTGGATGAAGTGCAAACAAGACAACATGAGCACAAAAGCAAGCGAAGATGCGCTTCGACAGACCCAGCCGAAAGACAACCCGAATAGCGACCGCGCGAGAGCCTGTTGAAGTTTTGAGCCCCTAGTAATGGGATTCCCAGATCCGTGGTCGCAGGCCCATCCCAGATAGTCATTTTTCTCGAGAACAAAGCACAAACAAAAGAAAACGCCCCCCTTAACTTAACTAACCAAAATCAGGTGGCGATCGACCCGTGAAATATTACTGACGTAGAAAATTTCCAAAGTTATGTCGAGAATAAAAACGCAGAGCTACGAAGAACCACGCCATCATGCATATGCCAACGAGCTCGGCCCCAGATATAGATCGCGTGATAGATGAAACACGACAAACTCCCTATACAAATCAGATAGCAAGCGTAAGACTTGGCGGCACATAGATAATTCAATTCCCGGAATACTCCCGAACACCGACCTAAAGGCTCACGTTCGAGCCTTCTGACTAGATGTGTCTCGAGCTCGTCTAACCGACAAAGAGAAAAAGGCAGCTATTGGTGCTTTTTCTCCGAAAAACTAACCGTACATGCCTTGAATGGTTCACATAACTCAAAGGAAATTCAATCAATAACTTTACCCAGATCGTCTCCGCATTCCTCAAGAAATACTCGGTCTTCATTGAGATAAAGGCTTCAGAAGCAGGCCTATGAAACCTAAAGCAAGCAACATTAGAACAATTGAGGTCGTATGTCACTAGATTTAGAGATATTGAAGCCTGAATCTTGCACCTGAACAAAGGGGTGGCCCTTGCGGCCCTTAAGAACGGAGTGTGGTTTTCTTCGAGATTTAAAGAAGAAATGTCAGTAAGAGCACCGGCCTCACTAGACTAAGCTCTCCATCATGCCTCGTATTTTGCAGCTAATGAAGAATGTTGGTGTCAAAATCGGTTACGACGTAATCAACGTCAGAAACCTACGCCCTTTGTGGAAAAAAAGAGATAATATCTCGGAAAAAAAGAAACGGGAAAAATCAAAGTCAAATCTCGGCTAACCACGAAGGCATGGTCTGTATAAGTGAGCCATCAAGAAGAGTTTTTCTTAAAACCTTGGGTCAACGTATCTACAAACAGCAACACGGCGAAATGACTAGAAGACTCGATCATCCAACTAATCGAATTGGAAAATCGAACCACAAGAACCGACCAACTCGCCCGTTCGGCGAGTTGGGCAATGCAGGCTGACCAACTCACCCGTTCGGCGAGTTGGACCAATCCAACTCGCTGAATGGGCAATTTGTACAGCATGGGATGACCAACTTGCCAAACAGGCGAGTTAGGTAGCACAAGCAATCCGACTTGCCCGTTTGGCGAGTTGGATCAGTCAATCAATTTCCACCTCATCCTCGTAACTCCCTCTTTCGAGACTTGATTGAACTTATCTTTGTTTTGTCTCGATTGAGACTAACGTTGGAACTCTACCGAAAGGACTCATTTTCTCGTGAAAGGATTGGGTCGATCGTATAAGACGATAATAGTTAACTAAACACCTACGACCCATACGAAAGATCTTAACTCTCGAATGACATTTTCTTAAGAATGTTCTTTCAATAAAATCTTAAAAATTCCTAAGTCAAAAAAATGGCCCGAGAAGGTCTGAAAATCGGCTAAAGGCCCACTCACGATTTATCCGAAATCGAGCCCAAATTTTGTGACGTTAATCTTTTATTTTGCAGGAAAGGATAAATGTTAAGTCCAGAATATAAATGTCAAGATAGGAGGATAAATGTTAAGTTTTCAAAGACAATCATGAAGATCAAGGAAAAAAAGGAATATTTCGCGAATCGATAAATTCGACCAAGGGCAGAAGGGGAAAGAGAAAACCGCCTCTAGAGGAGTATATAAGGACTTCGAGGGTGATGATGCAAAGGACACAAGAAAATCTTTACTCGTTGCAAACATAGCACTTAGAGCATTTAGGGAACTTTCCGTTTTTTTCATTCGAGCTGCGACTCAACTAGGGTTTTGCAGTCTTAGGTAGTTAGAATTAGGGATCTCGTCGACAGCTCTCATAGCCAAGGCTTCTATCATGTTGTAAACACTCAAACGCAAATTCAGAATAAGACATTTATTTACTCTCTATTTGATTCTTACTTTATTTTCTATCTTTACTTTGTATTCTGATTGATTGGCGTGTGGTTTAGCATATATACGAGAGCTCTGGGAAACTAGGATTTCTCCTACGTTCCTAATTCAACGGAAATTGACAGTGCGAATTTTGGTTCCCAGAGTTTGGCGCTAGAAGGAGGGGGGGGGGGTATGGATCAGTCTAACTCTCAGCCATCAACGCTCAATCAAACCATGTTAGATCTCAACAACCAACAGCCTCGTGACGACAACGTCGTCGATAATTACGTTGAAAACACTCCAGCGACGAACGTCACTGCGGTCAACGCCGACGTAAACACCGCAGAATTCGAGGAGGTGAAGAAGATGTTCTCATCTTTTGAGAAGAAGTCAACAGAATAGGATAAGCTCATGAACTCCCTCGCTAAACAGGTTGAAACCCTTACAGCGAGGAACATGGCCATTTTACCACATGGAACAACCCGAATCTGCGGAAGAAGACTCGACCTGGCAACACCTTTGGACCGGTCAAACAACACGCAAAGCAAACCATCTGGACAACACCCTGAGGAAATGACCCCCGCACCAACATGGAAAAACCCGGTTGATCTTCCTCCTATTAAAGAAGATAAAGAATGAGGAGCAGTCGAACGCGTCGATATGGAATCTAGCAGTCAATCCAAACCTACAGACGAAGACGCAAACATACATCCGCGCCAAACAAGGATCCAAGCGGCTCGTGACGAATCCCAGTTTGAAAACCCTATGAACAAAGAGGAAGAAGCTATCTTTTGGAATGAACAGGAAGAACTAGCCGAGGAGAAAACTCGGAACACTCACAGCAAACGCCGACAAAGTCGGCAATCTGTTAGCAAGAGTTCCAAAATTCGCAATCTCTGCGGTGATCTCATGAAAACAGTGGCCGAAGTTAGACTTCGGCAGTGAAGTCTCAAATCAACCACGCTACTAGCACCGCACCAGATATCGATCTGCTGCTCGAGGGGGCTCGTAAAACACCCTTTACAACTTGTATCACCGAAACCATGGTTTTGGATCCTGGGAAGTTCAAAGTCATGCCATACGACGGAACCACTGATCCTAAGGCACACATGCAGGCTTTTCAGGTCGCGATGGGTAAAGCCAGGTTCAGAGAATACGAGAGAGACGCCGGCGAATACCGTCTCTTCGTAGAAAACCTCCGCGGTTCAGCGCTAGAATGGTTTTCTCCCCTCAGGCGGAACTCCATCGGGAGCTTCCGCCAACTCGCCTTAGAATTCCTCAAGGAATATTCGATGTTCATCGATCGAGAAACCTTCGACATTGACCTCTGGAGCTTGTCCTAGGGAGAGGACGAAACTCTCTGTGACTTCACAAAACGGTTCAAAACCGTCATGGCTAGAGTTAGCGGGATAAGCGACAAAGTCGCAATAGACGCATTTCGAAAAACACTCTGGTTCAAGTCAAAATTCAGGAAGTGGTTAACTTTGGAAAAATCGCGTACAATGTGGGACGCGCTTCACAAAGCCACGAATTACATCATCATCGAAGAGGAGACGAAGGTCTTGTCCCAAAAATGGAAGCCAACGAAGAATGCGTCGAAAGACCCGGGGTCGGAGCAGAAATTAATGAAGAAAAACCCTCGCAACGACAAAAGCATCCAGCGCGGAGGCGAAGAAACGCAGGGAGCAGATAGCTATGCTATTAACTCCGGATCAGAGCAAGGACGGAAGATGGGTAACACGTGGACCTGAAATCCAAATTACGACGAAAACGCCTTCTGCGACTTTCACCAAATGCGTGGACACTCAACCATTAACTACAAAGTTCTTGGTGCGATATTGGCCACAAAGCTGCTCTCCGGAGAACTCGCTGAAGTCTCAAGCGTGAAAGATCTCATCCGCGATTCGGATCTCCCCCCGAAAAAAGACAAGACTTCTCAAACGGAGAAACCCGACCATCTACAACATCATCATGGGCACGCCTTGGCTAAACGCCATGAAGGCAGTCCCATCGATTTATCACTTCATCATTAAGTTCCCAACTCATAACAGGATTGCCGCGAACTGGGGCTGCCAGAAGCAGTCGAGACGCTGCATCCTGGCCGAGCACAAGCTAAGACAAATTACAAACACCGCAATGGCAAAGACCAAACGCACGAAGATAGCCCAGGCATCAGGCAAAAATACTTCAAAAAAGGATGACCCAGAACAGTCGACTCAAGCAACGGCCAGTGAACAACCAGTTCTAGTGCCCGACGCATCAAGCCCGCCGAAGAAGATAAGTCCAACGGAAGATGTTGATCCAGCAACTGGCGCAGTCAACACAAACACAACGGCCGAGTAAACAAACTCACCCACATAAGCAGAAGTACGAGATGGCAATTGGCCCTACCGAGTACTTTAGTCGTCTTAAACGAACGCACCTAGGTCCGTCCTAAGGACAGATCCTCTCACATTCGACTATGATAAAATAGCGCACTATAAAAGAAATCAAAAATTTTGGTTAGCACTTTAGGAGACTTAAAAATTGTCCCTGAAGAGATGCTCGACTCCGACGAGACAAGTCATATAAGCCGAGAACTTATCGCGAACTTTAAATCAGAACGGAGTCAGGTTAAAATTGAAACAGGCAAAACAAAAGACGATTAGTCATCGCAAAGCCTTAGACCACAAGTAAACCAAGGTCTTGCCCTAAACCCAGCACACTAGTCTCTAACGTCTCAAGGCATGATATCAAAAAGATACGAGATCCTAAAAGCAAGTCTCTTCATCCGTATATAAACGTTCTCAAAAACTTTAAAACTCCTCGAACAACTCGTACGAACAACGAATAGGATGATCCGCAAAAAAGGGAAGAAGTTGAGATGACAACTCGAGTTTTCTTTCTACACTAAAAAAATTCCAAACATCTTTTTAAGCACCCACTTATCATAAAAAGCACTGTTTAAATGAAAGCTAATAAAAGATAGGGATTCAAGGCCACACTCGGCCAGTCCCGCTACATATGACCATAGTCTGCCGACAACGAACGAAACAGAAACATACAATAATGCAGAAGAACGCATTCCCGAATCAGTTGTCACCTCGCGATTACTCATCAAAATCAAAGCTCCCGGTCATTGATCTACCGAGCGAATAGTCATTGACATCCAGAGGAGCAGTCAGCTAGTTTACCTCACCCGTCTCATCGGCAGTCTCGGCCTCGGCCTCCACCGTGTCGGGAGAAACAGGAATTGGGTCCCATTGTTCCCAAATCCTCTCCTCGATCTGAGGAATCGCAAAGTCCATATCCCTCTCATTCATGTGCCCGGTCGGCCTCGCATATTCGGCACCAAACAAATAATCAGGGGACTGAGTCAGGTATAGTCCGCCCACAGCGCCACGACACTCGCGATAACCCCCAAATTCCTTATAACCCTTCGTAAGCTCCTCGAATTCATACGAGAACTTTTCCCGACGGGTCTTCATGACTTCAGCCATTTCTCTCTTCCCTCGCCTATAAGCGCGACGAACCTCCATCGCAACCCAAATCCCTCTCGCGACGACGAGAAATTTCCAACTCATCTCTCAGACGAGCAATCTCATTGTTGGTTGTCTGACCCCTGAACTGAGCCATGTGTGCCTCCTGGCAGCTCGCATCAAGTGCTCGTTTCATCATAAGGAGACCCTACAAAGTATCTCAACGGCAAGAAAAAGCTCGGCCTCGAAAGAGAATAATAAAACCTTACCCCGTTGACTATCCTCAACGCCTGCGTAAACTCCGGGGTCTTGCTAGACCCACCTACGCCCGTAGGATAGTCAAAGCCAAGCAGCTCATAGAGATCGTCCCAGTACGCCTCGGCTTCTTTAGGATCAACCGAGTGAGCCGAGAATTCTACCTTTGGCCCAACATCATTGTGTTGCAAGCTGGAACCATCAGGGACAGAACGGTCGTCACGAGACTTTGAGGAAACCTTTCTTCTCGAAGACATAACTTTCTTTTTACCAAAGGAAGGAAAGAGAGGAGAAAATCTTTTGATTCTTGAAAAAAGTTTGTGGAAATGTGCAAATGAAGAATTTGAAAACCCACTCTGCATACTTATAGAAGAAAGGATTTACTATTTCACCTCCAGGCTTCGAACGTCGGATTCTGCCTAATTCATCCAATATGCCCGAAAAGCGCTCGCAAAAACATCACAGTTCTGACGAGCTGGGGGCTAATTGTTGGGGTCAAAATCGGTTACTACCGAAAATTCGCCCTTTGTGAAAAAATAGATAATATCTCGGAAAAAAAGGGAACGGGAAAAATCAAAGTGTTGACCACGAAGGAATGGTCTGCATAAGTGAGCCATCAAGAAAAGTTTGTCTTAAGACCTCAGGTCAATGTATCCTCGAATGGAAACACGACGAAACGATTAGAAGACTCGATCATCCAACTCCCCGGACGGAGAAGTTGGACGAGCAAGACGTCCAACTCGTCGAAGAGGCAAATCGAACCACAAGAACCCACCAACTCGCTTGTTTGGCGAGTTGGATCAATCAATCCATTTTCACCTCGCCCTCGTAACTCCCTCTTTCGAAACTTGATTGAACTTATCTTTGTTTCGTCTCGATCGAGACTGATGTTAGAACTCTAACGAAAGGACTCGTTTTCTCGTGAAATGATTGGGTTGATCGTATAAGACAATAACAGTTAACAAAACACCTGGATTCGCACGCCCCATACGCCAAACCTGGAGTCGCAAACATAGCACCTAGAGCATGTAGGCAACTTTTCGTTTTTGTTATTCGAGCTGTGACTCAACTAGGGATCTCGCCGACAGCTCTCATAGCCAAGGCTCATATCCTGTTGTAAACGCTCATACGCAAATTCGTAATAAGACATCTATTTTTCTCTCTTTTTGATTCTTACTTTATTTTCTATATTTGCTTCATATTATGTTTCATTGGCATGTGGTTTAGCAGATATCTGAGACCTTTGAGAAACTAGGGTTTACCCTACATTCCTAATTCAACGGAAATCGACAGTTTGAATTTCGATTCCCACAAAGAAGACGTCAATGCTTTAAAGGAAAATACACTGCAAATAAGGACATCTCTAAAATGAACAAGAAGCCACCAAATCCAAGAGACCCCCCCCCCCCAGTAGGGGACAACACTCCTTTGCAGTCAACAGTCCGAGCAAGAGCAAACAGTCCACCTACGATGCTAGCAATTTATGCACCTTTCACAATCGAAAAGGCCATTCTACAGAAGAATGTTGAGCTGTGCTAAGAAATATGAACAACAAAGTAGAAGAAAATGAAAATGACTCTGAAAATGATGGGGCCAAAGTGACACCAAGAAACAACCCCAGAGAAAAAGTTGCTTCCAACAAAAGGAACCGAGAAATCAAAGAGGAGTCGCCGAGATCACCTCCCTCAGCCCCCAAGAAGAGAGTCGATATGATTCTCTGGGGAGCACATCAACACCAAAAAAAAACACGACAAACCCAGTCAGATTACCTCTCAAGACTGAATATTCAATGACGTCACTGCCCACATAAACGTAACAATAGCAATCCGAGACCCTACGAAACTAGAAAAAAAAAAACATGCCTCTTATGCCAATAAGATGACAATTGCACGACGCTTTGAGAAGGTCCCATGTAGAGTTGATCTCGATGAATGTTCAAAGATCAAGAACTGTTATAAAAAACCCATTGCTTTCCCAACACTAAAAAGAGCATCTACCATGAAAATATCTCAATGTCTCATGACTTTGAACTGTCTAGGGCTAGGGTACTGCCCACCGAAGAAGTGGTAACACCCATCAAAAAAGGATATACCCACTGAAAAAGTGAATCAATTTCATCTATGGGGCTCAAATTTTTGCAACTCCGTCAACTCGATAAAGGCATACTAAAGAAAGCCTGAGAACAACGTCGGAATCCGAGAATCGATCACCGGTTCCGGTCACAAAATAACATTTCAAGAGAAAGAGACATTCAACCTCGACAAACCACATGATAATGCTCTGATTATACTCCTAGACTTTTGGGGATTTGAGCTCTTACGAGTGACGGTCGACACCCAAAGATGGGTCGACGTCCTTTTTTATGATGCCTTTAGAATAATGTGTTACACAAAATCTCTGTTAAAACAGGAGCTCACACCACGTATCGACTTTGCTGGAAAACGACATATTCTCTCGGATCAATCAAAGTGGCAGTAACCACAGGAGACATTTGGAGAATTGTCGAGGTCGTCATAATAGATCGACATTCCCCATCTACTGTTATACTCGGTAGGCCGTGACTTTACAGCATGAAGACAGTACCATTTACACTTGAATTTCCCAACCCCTAAAGGAGTCAAGATTATCCAGTGAAGCCAAAAAGCTCGAGGACATGCTACTTATCATAGGTCAAACTGCCATGGAACCCAAAATGTCGACCTACTCCTGATGGCAAGAAGGACATATACCTTTGTGTAAATAACTCACGATTCCGCAATCAAACGGAAAATAATAAAACTACGTTAAGGCTTACGCCCTCTAAGAGGGTACGTAGGTAGCTCGAATCCCAGCGCATCCGCCCCTTTTCAACATAGACTAGACATTAAACTAGATAAGAAATACATTTTTCAAAGAGATTCAAAATCCAAGTTCCCATTGGAAAAGTTCCCAAAATCTTAAGGAGCCAACCACTCGATAAGGCATTTAACGCGCTTCGACATTCTCCTCAAAAGCCGATTAGCTCACCTTATAAAATATGGGATTTTATAAGGTGAGAACAGTAAAACATCGTTAGCACTCAAAGACAATCATGAGCTCCTCCGATTCTTGTTGCATCCCGACGGTATATTGATAGAGACACCCATGCCCTCAAACTTGCCATCTCTTACACTTCCACCTCCTCCTCCACCCATCGACTTCAGTGTCCCATTAAGAACATAATAGAAGGAGGCATACGACAAACTGCCACCTTGCATGAAGGCAATCTCCAACTACATCTTTTATCACATAGGCAGTGACTTACAGCTATACGAGCCCCTTAAGGATCAAATACATGATTACCTCAGCAAAATACTAGAGGTGACAAAGCCGCTCTTCCCAATCAAGGGTTTGACTAGTCGAAAGCAGAGAAAGAAACCAAAATTCAAGAAATTTTATAACCTTTACAAATAAAGTCATCGGTTCCCAAATGCCGACACCTAAGTAATAAAATTCAAGTTTTAACTCAAACCATTATCTCACAAGATATTGCCATAATAGTATGACTCGATTAACTACTAATTTGAGGCCCTGATCAAGCCTATGGACATAGTTGATCCCTCAATCGGCTACAAGAATGTAGAATACAGCCTATCAAGATTGATATCGACCTAATCTCAAGTTGGTATTAACTAAATCTATCTAGGATTTGATGTATTAACGTCGAGTCCAAACTAGTCCATAAATTGGAAAAATCTATCGAACAACGGCATCAGCTTTTCGTAGGAGACCACATAAAACATGATTGTACTCTCATCAACCCCTTTTCAACCAAATACATCGTTTCAATCTCAGCAAAGCAGAATATATTATAAAAGATATATTAGAAAAAGTAAAATGATGCTCATTGGGCCAGATTATTGATCAAAGTTTCTTACAGAAAAAGAGATGAAGGAATTCGTGAAAAAAAAAGAAACAAATAATAAAACAGAAGCTTACAAAGACTGGCTCACGACCCCCGTCCAACCACAGTAGCTTGAGTTTGCTCAGCTCCATCGATTGTGATCTCGTCATCCTCAAACTGTCGCACATCACCTCCAAAGTACCAGAATGGCCGAAGTTGCTACCGAATTCTTTGAAAACAGGAGGGATCTTCAGTGAAGGACCCTCTGGAAGATCATCAAAAATCATGAGAAGGTCTAGCTTCCTGATCAAGAAGTCAGACACTGCGGAGACATCTAGTTCAGCTCCGAGCTCAATCTCTTTAGCCCAAAGGCGAGAGAGCTCATCTGATTCCAGCAAATTATTATTAATGATCATGTTAAGGAGGTCGATGTAAGCCATGACCTCTTGGAGAAGAGCTTCGCAGTCGGCCATGATTTTCTTCCTTTCTCACTTCTCTTTTAAAGAGACGAGCACAACGAGGTAGCCATCGGCAAGAGTTCTCTTAGACTCGTAAGAGGCTGAGCGTAGACCAGCGAAAATTTTGGCCGATAAAGCTTCGATATACGCCTCCAGTGAAGAAACTTTCTGATGCGACCATCAAACCAGTATCTAAATCGGAGGTCGACCCTACACTCTACTCAACCAACCAAGGTGCCAACCAAGACGTATGTGCACTCAATATGCCATATCTTACAAACTAGGATGGTTTTCACCATGAAACACATTTTCATGGATTCCAAATTTAAGAGGGTTTCAATCTCAACTGGAATCATCCCAAAAGCTATATGGACCATACAGATATGAATTTTACACACTAGAGGTATTCCAGCTCATGCATTTGCGATTATCGGCCCTTAGAAGTGAACTTTATCCCAAACATGAAGTGGACTTCTCAAGAAAAAACATGGGATTAAATATGGATTTCTTAGCTTTCTAGAAATCTCAAAATCATAAAAATTGGTCATCAGAATACCAAGATGCAATCAATTTCCCAAAACCAGCCAACCCGACCTTGTTTATGGAAAGTCTTTAACAAATTAAATTTGGTCAGACCCAAAACTATTTATGGAAGCCTTGAAATACTCTTGACCAACCAGAAGATATTCAAAATATACTCAAATGCACCAGCACCCCGAGGATCAGGCAAATTCTCTTTACCTCCAACTTTCTTTTTCGGCCATGTTCACACAAGGAGCAATAAAAGAGTTAACGCAAAAACTCTTTTATCATGACCAAAGGCCATATTCTCTTTCTCTTTTGGAAGAAAGCATAAATCGAGCTTACGACTCTATTCTTTGTAGCCATCAATTCCTTCGCTTCTAAGTTTATTATTTCTAGTTATTTTGTTTCTTTTTATAATTTTTAGACTGTTAGAGTTTTTCATAGTCGAGTATATATAAGCTCCAAGTTCTTTGCCTTTGTAAATCTACACTTGAACTTTTATGATTGAAATTGCAGTTCTTCTAGTTTTATGATTGAAATTGCAATAGAGTTGTGAGAAGCAGCTCTTAAGCATCCAGACTTATCAAGGCCTCCTTTCATAGAGCTTAGTGGTGTCTAAAATTCATCTCGTCCATCCCATCCATTAGCTGAGCTTGAGAGAGTTACACAACTAGCAAGCAAAGCACCATCTCGATCCACTTTGATCATCTTCTAATCAGGCTGAGAGTGTCATATAACTAGCAGCTTGATTCCACCTTATCTATCATTTTTCTTTTTTTAATATTCTTTTTTATTTCATATTATAAACCGCATTTCAATCACCTTGGCATCTTTCATTTGTTTCAGGTTATTAAGTCAGTTTTGGCCATATCGACCAACCGAGGACATATCTTTGGTTGATCTGATTCAATCCTCCACCAATCATCTGATCGACCCCCATTATGAGCCATATCATTAGGTATCAGAGCTTAAAGCTCCTGACTCGGGTAGCATCTACCCTTTGCTATCTTTGTTTTCCATTTTTTTACTTTGAAAATCATAAAACCCACAAAACAGTTTTTGTAGTTTGTTTTTGTAGTTTGTTCTTGTTCATCCGAAAGAAACTGAAAACCATAAAACGAAGACAAGTGAAATCGTGTTTAATCATATAGGATTCAAAAGTTGTTTATTTTCTAGTTTGCATTCTTTACCCAGCTCCACTTGCCATTTTTAGATTTTCAGAATTAATTTCAAAAATAATTGCATTATCATATGTGTTCGTGTTTAAAGCTCGCATATAAGAAAAAGCGACACAGCATTTTAATTAATTTTGTTCATTCATAGTCTTTTCCTCATTTTTTAAGCTTGCATCCATAAAATGAAAAGAAAAATAAATTATTTCATCATAGTTTATCTCATTGCATATTTTGGTTTGTTTGCATTTCATATTAATGAAATTCAAAAATAAAAATCAGTATTAGTATCAAAATCAGTTTTGCATTCCTTATTTCCTTTCCATTGTGTTTATTGACATCCCATATTAGTTTCATCACGAGTTTGCATTAAGAAAACAAAATAAAAACCATCTTATCATAGTTTATATCATATCGTTCCAAGCGTTGCATATTTTTCGGTTTAGTCTAAGTTATATTATTCATTGTTCTTTTTCTCGACCAGAACTTCCCTATCTTTCAGTTAAACTTGAGATTATTTTTAGGAAACAGTGTTAGAGGAAGCACACGGCCAGAATCTAATGGCCACACAGAACCAACAGTGGCCTATTCAAAAGATTAATGATTGGCTGTCTCGGTTGGTCCCATGGAACAATTCGGTTGGAAACTAAGCACAAGGCCAACGAACACAAAGGAGAGAACATAGACTAGAGATTAACCAGAGGATGAGAATGTTGAGCCCAAACCACCAGACCCCTCATGGAGAGATCAAAATACACCAATCGGCCAAAAGAGGGAAGTAAGCAAAAGTTGTGCTTATACATCTAGCATCCTAGTGTTTTCAGGTTTAAGCAGAAATCCTGAGGTGTACTTGAGATGGGAAAACAACATGAATAAGTGGCTACGGTCCAACAAATTCCCAAGGAAAAGAGGCTAACAGTAGCAGTCCAAGCCTTTACCGGAAATGCCTACAAATGGTGGCTAAAGGAGAGCACTCAACAAGAGTTAGATTGGAGAGACCTTAAGGCCCAAAGGTAAAAGGAGTTCTCAGAGAAGTTACCAGCACCACAAAGGTCAAGAAGAAGACGTGCCAGTAACCATGGCGAAGAATAAAAGTCTCGGTCCATACATGTTGTTCAAACCAACCCAAAAATCAGAATATGAAAATGCTCAAGTAAAGGCTAATGTAAGTCATACACTTGATAAATTTTCCCATAAACCACCTACCACTGGTATGATGCACTTGTCTTTCTCAATGGACGTTATCACATTTTTGAGGAGTCTAAATCCAATGAAGAAGAAACATCAGAAGTAAACCTTGCACCGGTCTTTCTCAATGGACGTTATCACATTTTTGAGGAGTCTAAATCCAATGAAGAAGAAACATCAGAAGTAAACCTTGCACCGGACCAGACAAGAGCTCAAGATAAAAGGCAGTACAAGCTGCTTTAAGAAACCTTTTCAGAGAGATACTTGTTGCTCAATACGACCAGCACTATTCAAGGTTAATCTTCTCACTCTGATAATGATCAGACTTTTTATAGATGTCAAGAGAAAGGACACTTTGGTGTGACTTGTCCAACTAAGCAAGTATTGAAAAACACCACTAGAAGAGAAAATGAATTATCTAAAATGAGTGATGGTTTATTTCAATCTTATTTGTTGGTTTCCAATTCAAGTATCATAAACTTGTCTTTGTCCAAAGGTGATGACACATTTCGTACTAATGATCTTGCACCTAAGGAAGAGGAGCCAAATCTACAAGTTATAGATCCAAAGCTTAGTACAAAAGCCACTGCTTGAGTTCCATGGCAAAAGGAAACCAAGTAAGTTCTATAAGCTTTCAAAACCAGTGAAATCCATGTGTTATAGATGTCATGAAAGGGGTCAATATGATGTAACATGTCCAAATAGGTTTGTAGTGACTGCTCATTCAGTTGAATTTAACTCGGATTCATCTAATGTAGACAAAACTCATTTGGTTTGTGAAAATTACAATTCAGGTATAATGCATTTGTTTATGTCAAAAGGTTTTAATACAGGTCTAATGGAGCATGAGTCCATTAAAGAAGATCCACTAAGAGAAATTTTTATGAAGGATCAGGAGCAAACTCTAGAACCAACAGAATCCCTACACTTACACATGAGCGGCGATGTACAATGTAAGTATGTAGAACTGCTTTTGGATACTGGCACAACATGTCTATTAATGATCCAGGAAGAGAAAATTGTATGCTTACTGAGATACCAAAGAAAGAAAAAGGGCACGTGATTAAGCATGAGCCATCCAACAAGTGAAAACCGAAAGTTGAACCATAGGATGTTCAAATACCTAAGCTCAATGTAAGTTTCACTATGGACCCTCTTGTTCTTAATGATTCCATGACAAGGTTATAAAACAAGTCTTGTCCAAACGGAAGTGAGACATGGCTAGGGACCAAGAATAAGTACACAGCTCAAAGTCCAAACACAACCACCATGATGTTATTAGATGTTTCCAAAATGTCTTAAGAAAATGTAGTAAATTTTCCATATTCTATTCTATATATATATATTAAAAATCAAGTACCTTTTGAAAATAACTTTTACTTCACTTTAGTATTTACCAATTTCTGCCACTGAATTAATAACTATTAATTAAATATCTTTTGTTAGATTTTTCTATATCCAACCTTAACAAACTTAATCAATTAAAAAAAAATTTATTTTATTAGATTATTCTCTAACTAATTTTACCAAAATTACAATTAATCCTCTAACCAGATTATTTAATAAAGAAATTTTACGAAAATTAAACAAATTTGTTTAAAATGTGATTACAAACTTTAAATTTTATATATTCATGTATATTATTATTTCATTTCACATACAAAATATAAAGGGAGATTTGAAAAATATGACTCTACTTGATTTTAAATGCAAAGGTGTACCTCAACTCAAATCAAATGCAAAAGTAACTCAAAAGGCTAGTGAAATTACAAACACCCCCTCATGACTAAACAAAAAAATAGTATTGTAGTTTACTATTATAACTCTACGAGTGAGAAGACTTTCAGGAAAATGTTCTCATGATTTATATCTTAAAAATAATTTATAAATTTTATAAAAAAAATATTTTGATTAGTAAAAAAATCCTAATAATGTAATTATAGGCATTTATAAATGATGTAAATTTAGATTTACTAAAATTGAATAGTTTTCAACATAGATGAGTGCATGTAAGATACTCATGATATTCTTTGGTTTGAGGTTTGGTAACTATGTTATAGTATTATATATGTTTTTAGGGTTAGACTGTCGTATCTTAATTTTTTTTTCAAAAATAAATTTGACCTATATGTGTTTAGTTTTGTGTATATTAAACACTTTATAGGTTTATTTTAAGCTTAATAAAGCTTTTGTATGTGATTTAGTAATATATTTGATTTTGGGGTTTTGGAAGACTTAAATTTTTGAAGATATAATGCACTAGAGGACTTACTGTAAGACTTAACTACCATTTTCTGCTTAAAATTTTAGAAACATTTAGGTTTCCCGCCTATTTTTAAGTCTTTTAATAAGTCTTCCTTAAGTCTTCCATAAATTCTAATGTATTAGATCTTAAAAATAATTTAATAATTTTGTAAAAATATTTTGGTTGGGGAAAATCTTAATCATCTAATTATAGACATTTTAAGTGATATAAATTTAGATTTTAAAGTTTATTTAAGTTTTATGAATTGTTTGTTTCTAATTAGTTAGTTATTTGAGTTTAGGGTATAACAACAACGCGGAAGTCTTCTGGGCGAATAGTAAATTTAGGGTCTAGAAGATTTTCAAGTAAGTCTTCCAAGAGGTATTCTATTAGAAAACTTACTTGAAAGTCTTTTAGATCAAAAATATTTAATTTTATTGGAATTTTTGTCTTCTTATATAAAGAAAAATTTACACATTATCTATCTTCCTCTCAAATGGCTGCAACAAAATGTAATTTTCTCATTCTAAAACTCTCCAACCTCTCTATAATTTGTTTGAACTTAAAAAAACCAAAGGTTATATCAGTTTCTCATTTTTATCTCATGTCTCTCACTTATTTATTTTGTTTTTGCAGGTTTTTCATCACATGGTTCTCATCTTCCACTCCTTTAAAGATAGATTTATAAATAGTTTTTTTCATTTGATAACCTCTTGTTGCTTAAATTTCTTAATTTTTCAAAACTCTCTTTGTTGTTTTAAGTTCTTACCTTATTTTTGAAGTTTTTCAATGTTTTGAAGTCAATTAAATGTTTTTGGATATAAAGATTTTTCATATATGAGTCGACTTGGAAGACTTCCATGAAATTATTTATGAAGTCTTCTAACATTTAATGTACTAGAAGACTTCTTGGAAGTCTTCTAACATTTAATGTACTAGAAGACTTCTTGGAAGTCTTCTGGCGGAGCTTTCTACCATATATCCTATTTCATAACAGATGTGAGCATTTTATATCAATTTCTCATTTTTATCTCATGTTTCTCACTTATTTTTTTTTTTACTGGTTCTTCATCACATGGTTCTCATCTTCCACTTTTTCAAAGGTAGATCTATAAATCATATTTTATCATTTGGTAACTTCTTGTTGCCTAAAGCTCTTAACTTTTGAAAAATCTTTTTGTTGCTTTCAGTTCTTACCTTAGTTTTGAAGCTTTTCAATGTTTTGAAATTAATTGAATGCTTTTGGATATGCAGATTTTCAGATCTGAGACGACTTGGAAGACTTTCATGAAAGTTTTCTCGGAAGTCTTCCAACAAATAATGCACTAGATAACTCCCGCAGAAGTTTTTTGGGCGAATAGTAAATTTAGGGTCTAGAAGACTTTCAAATAAGTCTTCCAGGAGGTATTGTATTAGAAGACTTACTTGAAAGTCTTCTAAATCAAAAAAAAATATTTAATTTTATTAGAATTTTTTTCTTCTTATATAAAGAAAAATTTACACATTATCTCTCTTCCTCTCAAATGGCTGCAACAAAATGTAATTTTTTCATTCTAAAACTCTCCAACCTCTCTCAAATCTGTTTGAACTTACAAAACCAAATTTTATATAAATTTCTCTCATGTTTCTCACTTATTTATTTTGTTTGGATATGCAGGTTTTCCAGATCTAAGACGACTTGGAAAACTTCCGGGGAAGTCTTCTCGGAAGTCTTCTAACATATAATGTGTTAGAAGACTTACTGGAAGTTTTCTGACGGAGTCTTCTCTCATGTTAAGTGGAGTCCAAACTTGTTTTTGTAGAGGAATGATCTATAATATTTTTTGTATATGGTCGTTTTGTGATTTGTAGGTGTACTACTTTTAATTATGAATTCTTTTGTGAATTTATAGAGATATTAATGAAAACTTTTGGTAACTATATTCATGTCTACTATATTATCTTGCCAAAAGTACTTGGCATTATTAAAGTTCTCGATACAAATTCAATAGAAAAATATAAT
>CAJHQP010005132.1:0-48684 GCA_905132765.1 Moricandia arvensis | reverse complement strand
AGCCAGCTCTATAGCCAGAAAAATGACCAGCGTTACATATAATTCGAAAGGTTCAAACTGATAACAAATCGAGCAGTCCAAGTAATAGCGTCGAAGAATCAAATACTGTATAAATATTCTAAATGAGGGTCCTTACTGCCTTTGAACACATCTTAATTGTCTAAATAATGTGGTGGTTCCTTCCTTCTTAAATGCTTCGCAACGAATAAAATGTTTGGTTAAGTTAGTAAACAAATAAAATAAAAATTGTTGTGTCAGTGACATATACATTAGGATGCATACATGTATGCTAAGTGGTTTTCCTACACAATATGTAAAATAAAGATTTTAAACTTTAAATTATATTAAAAATAACATTTATTAATTTTAATTTTATTATTTGCTTATAGTATTTTAATTTTAATTTAATTATATAAAATTTAAATATAAAATAAATATTGATACTAAATATATAAATTTATAATATTATATATAATATATATATTAATTAAATTTTGGAAAGATTTTTTGATCCATTTTTAGTTAAAATATATTAAGTCAAATTCTATAAAACTAAGAAAAATTTTGTTAAGGTATATAACTATCTATACTTAAAAATAATATATTTTTAAAATTTGTAGATAGTAAAAAAAACTAGTGGTTATTGAGATTAGAAAATTACAATATTTAAAATATATAAATAACGGTATAAATTTTGAAAGAATTAATATCATAAATAAAAATATTATAATTATAAAAATAGAATAAATAATATATATAAAAGCAAAAATATTATACTATGGGTCTATTTCATTATTATATATATATTATATAACTGATATCTATAAGTTATTATTGTATTTTAAAAAAATATCAAAAATATAAATTAACGTTAAATGTAAATGTCCATGTCACAATTAGCTTCAAAACATATCATCATTGTTAGTATGTCATATTATTATTTTTCTTTCAAATTATTGTGACAATGACATATATTAAAAGGGAAATTCTTTTCAAATAGTCATTTTTAATTTTTTTGTCACAAAAATAGTCTTAAAAAAATAACCAAAAATAACTTTCTTTATTTGCAAAATTTTAATAATTTATTTTTATTTTTTAAAAATGTAAACCTCAAAAACTACACTTTATAACTCTAACCCTAAATTTAAATTAGTTTATCTAAGGGGTATTAAATGTATATTTGCACTTTTTAATAAAGTTTATTTGATTTTTTTTTTAAATTATTTTGTGATAAAACTTTTTTTAAGTATCCCTAGAATATTTGTCTCTGCTTGATTATTTAACTATGACTTATTAATTATTAGTTTGGGTCATAAGAAAATTGATTAATTCCTGTCACCTTCATTTTTTTAAAATACTCTCTCCCCAGATCTTTACTATACCCATTACCCTCCCCGAAAAGCATTTGCATATAACTGTTTCCGTCGTTCTCAAAAGCATCGCCTATATATACTATTATACTTTATTATAAGTATATTACTATTGATCGCCCCTTTCGTGTTATTCGACAAGAATCACACTACTAACCTGATTAAAACTGTATTTATTACCTTTAACTACATATGCTTGTTAATACATATTGACTTCTTTATAAAAAGTATTGACCTTTTATTTGACTTTGCAATCAATGTACGTGTAACGTACACCAGCTTTCGCGCTCATCAAACTAAACCAAACCACGTGTCTTCTACAGTATTATTAGTCAGTACACTAAGATTAAGCTCCTTTTTTTTTGGTAAAAGATTAAGCTCCTTTTTGTATGTATCACATTCAATAACATTTTTTTGTCAACAAAACACCTTATTATAGTGAAGTCATGACGATCAGTTGTTTTATTATTAAGTTGCGCAATTATACATAATGAAAGTATGCTTGAGCTTTAGATTCAGCTTGTTATAATTATAATTAATTGATCTTGATTGAGTCATGTATTTAGTGCATTAGTTAGATATGCGTTGACATACGATGTTAAGTAATTATATAATGACTATATATAAATCCTAACTAACTACGTGTCTATCACAAAGATTATTAAAGAAATGCAGATTAGATTGTAAACCACATGATCGGCAGGCATGTTGCTTATTACAACAGGATACTAGTACAACTGACAGAGTATATACTTTTATTTTAATTAATTATTGAAAATGGGTCAATCAATATTGGTTAAAATATGTTACTTATGACCAAAGAAGATTTATACGTTTTAATAGGTGCACAAATACTAGAATGAGTGTAAACTTACACATCACAATATATATAAGTTTTTCTTAATATATATATATATATATATATATATTATAAGTTGTTAAGAAATATAGTCCTTTTGTAAATTTTATGGGTGCATGTCTTCCATACTACCTAGCCATTGTTTATGACTTCAAAGTTAGTTAAATCAAAATGCTAATAGTCTAAAGACTGGTATCTGAGTTACATTGGCCAATTAGTGTTAAACTTTTATTATAGCTTTATGTTAGATTGGTTAGGATTTTCGCTCAATCTGTTGTTTTAAACTTCTGGGCGTAGAAATTTTTGTTTATTTAAACTGTTAGGATTATTCCAAATATTTACATAAACTGTGAATATTATTTTCAATATTTCACAAAAAATATAAAATTAAACAAATAATAAAGAGAAAATATAAAAAAACAAAAGTAAAACAATATGGACCTCAAAATAACCAAAAAAAAAAACATAACAGTGACTAATTAATCAATAATTTTTAATGATACAATTAATCCAAACTAAAGTGTTTTAGTTATTGTAGGAAAAAATGTATTTTTTACAATAAAAGTAAATAAAAAATGAGTGAAAAATGAAGAGAAAAGGAATAACTGGCTTTAAAAACTTTAGAATCATTAAAATTAGAAAAAAATAGAAATATTTTATGATAGACCTATAAATTTTTTATCATAAAAATAGTTTTCAAGAAGAAAAATAACCAAAATATATTTTATTAAAGATTGTAAATATACATTTATACCTATTGGATTAACTAATCTACATTTAAGGTTTAAAGTTATGGGATGAGGTTTTGGAGGTGAAGTTTAAAATTAAAAAAAAATTAAAAATAATATTGAAACTTATAAAATAAAAAATCTATTTAATTATTTTTATGTTTATTTTTGTAACAAAAATTTAAAAATGTATTTTTGAGAGATTTGACTAAAATAACTTGTTTGGTAAAAACTAGATTTTAGAAAACTGTTTAATTCCACAAAACTTTGAGAGCATTAAGTCTAATCGGGGCCTTGTACATTTTGGTAGAAGTTTAGACTCTAAACAATATAAGCATTGTTTGACCAAAAAAAAACAATATAAGCATTGATGGTTTCGAACTACCGAGGTTCTCATACATACATATAATGGCATTACCTGTTTTTTTTATTCTGTAAAAACTTTATCAAATCATTAAAATTTCGTTTGGTATATTCAACAAATTTTATTAGAGAAATTATAATCTTTGCTTTTGAAAACGATTGAATTATTAGCTAGTTACATTTTCTTTTATAATATTTTCAACTACCATTTTATCTTTATATAATAGTATGTATGCATCCCAATGCAAACTTTATTTAATAAAAACTCGACAATGACAACCATACATTGACAAAAAATATCATGTATAATGAACTTTTATATACTAAAATGCAAAATTATATAAAATTGGATTTTCCAGCATGCTAAAATAAATTAAAAATTGGCTACAACTAGCACCTTGGAATGAAAAGAAAACTATTTATGGTTTCACTTTCAATAGATACCGCCTCTTGTAGCCCATTGTTTTATCTCTATGGACTCATTTATATGTCCTTTCGTTTTTCTTTTCTTTTCGATAACCGTGAAAATCTGGTGACTGAGATTAACCGACTAATCTCACAAAATCCGACTAATCTCACAAAATCCGCATCAGCAACGTATTCTTACTATTTAGAGCAGTTTGGGTAGCCAACAGAAATTAAACTAAAAATTCATTGTATCTTCTCTTATCCCTCAAGTACCACTAACCAAATCCCGTTGATTATGTCTTTCCGTTTTTTATAATGTAATTACTAATCATAATTTTGTGTGTGTTATAGGGATAACGTTGTTTTTGTATTTATTCAGTTATTTATGTTTGCAACTATAACTATAGAATATCGTCTATATATATTATATAAAATTTTGGATGGCAATTAATATAGATGGTTGGTAAACAAATTTAGAGTTGACTTCTGAGCCCAATTAAAAGAAATAGTTTAGGGTCTATGGGGTTCCAAACGATGTGGCCAAATTGATTTGGACACCAAAATTGGAGAACTCATAGTCTATGACTCTACATATACCAATATAATAAACGTTTATAATATACTTTTTTTTTCTTTTTTGACAAAAAACATACTTTCTTTTTACATAAATCTTGGTTCACATCATCCAAGGGAATTAGACAATAATTTCCCGAAAGTTTTATAAAACTCTTATTTGAAAAAAGTTGACCATTTGCAAATTCTTTATAAATGTCCTTGACTCCTTGTAGTTGTTCAATGTATCTTAGGAATCCTGGAAATAAGAGAAAAAGACTCAAGATAGTAAAATCGAATGGTAAAACTTTTATACTAGAGGGCTAATATTTTAGAATTTCTGCACAGCAGATATGGTCAATTAGTCTTGTTTGTGGAAAGAACGTCTCTTATTATATCAAATATCATGTACATACTAATTCCTAACACATAAAAATGCAAAGAAAAAAAAATCTGCTTTTTTCTAATTAGTTGGCATTATGAAAAATGTAGATGGAATTGTTCCATTATTTGTTAAAATATACTCCCTCCGTTTTACTATGATACATGTTTTAGAAAAAAACTTTGTTTCATAAAGATATATTTTTTATGTTTTCTACTCCCTCTGTTTCTAAATAATGTATATTCTAGCATTTTTCCTTGTTTCTAAAAGATCAATATTTTCAATTTTCTATGTATTTTTATTAATGAATTTTAAACTTCCAAGAAATATTAATTAACAATTTTTGATTTATTGAATTGCTATTGGTTAAATTTATGGAAAATTGTTATATTTAAAAAAATTAGTGCATTGATTGTTAAATATTAAATTTTTCTTAATATGTGTGAAAAAATCAAAACATAGATTATTTAGAAACAGAGGGAGTATAAGAATATTGCAAATTTCAAGAAAATTAATTGAGTTTATTGAGTTACTATTGGTCAAAAATCATTGAAACTGAAAATTACAGAAATCGATACATTTAATATAGTGATTTAATGCGTTTTTTTAATATGTGTGAAAACTTTAAAAAGTCTATTTTTATGAAACAGAGGGAGTATTTTAGCTATATGATTAATGTACTCTGTAATTAATCGCCTCCTAGCCAGACAACTGTTGCCAAAGAGGCGCACAAACAATGCATATTATAATTCAGGAGTTCAATGTCTCTGACAAAAAATTTAGTTATATCCATATTACAACAAGAAAGAAAAACATATCCTATTTTATTTTAAAAAAGACAGCTTAGAAATACCTTTACGGTAAATTATTATTATTATTTTTTTGGCGGGGGCGGCAGTTAAAAATAACAAATAATAGTGACATAATTTAATTTAAAATCATGGATACGAATGAAAAACGATTGCAGAAGATACCCATGATTTTATATTAGGTTAGTTTAGCAAAAAAAAAGATTTTATATAGGTCGCATCATAAGAAAATTTTTTTATACTTTTAGTGGGTTATTATTTTATTGTAAAGTACATCACGGTAAAACTACCTAATAATATAACATTTTGTTTCCTAATAGATACACATAGATTTTGTTTCCTTTTGGTTGTTTAAAATGGATATATAGTTGCCGTCCAAAAAATGGAAAGGTAAAAAATGATGCAGATAATATGAGATAAGATGATAAGCTCGATATCATTGTTACCATTTAATTTTCCAGTCGATCCAGATTTGGATATAGATTTACCCACTTGGACTGTTAACAAAATCATCACGCTATGTAACTATCAATTGCATAATAACACAATCCCGAATATCCCTAATGGATGTGTGAGTCATGTGACTAACTACTAAAAGTTGATGTGATTTTTGGTATCACTAACTTATATACTGTATTTCTTTTTCATTATTGTTCGAAATAATTATATAGATTTGATGTGATAAATAAAAATTAATGTTGATTTTTTTTTATGTATATCTACTTATACGAACAAATCTTGTTGATGTAAGCCTTAGTAACTTAAGATTTTCTTTCTACCTTTAATAACTTATAGTGAATCCACTTCATCTTTATAATAATCCAAACAATAAAAACTAACGAAAGGTCTTGTACCCTGATCAACGTTGTGTGTGTGAGCAACGAAAGGTTTAGTGAATCCACTTCATATATTTGAGGTTGCCAAGTGTCAATTAGTTATGTAACGATCAACGTGGTGTGTTTGTGAGTAACGAAAAGGCTCAGTCTCACTTTCGCTTGTCGCTTTTAGGAGATGATACGACAGATGCTCTTTACCTTTTTTTCTCTTTGCAGCTTGCACATTAGAGCAATTCTAATAGGAATTTATAACATTGGAATTCTCAAAAAAAATATATATATATATACTACTTATTTAATTGTAAAATTTTAGTTTTACGAAAAATTTACCTAAAATTTTTTTCGCAAATTTTTCTTGAATTAAATTTTCCGTAAAATTAAGAATTTTATAATTAATTATTAATATAAATATATACATACAAATATATGTATTTTGAAAAGTCCCAAAGTTATAATTTCCATTGGGATGCTTTTATATCCAGACACGAGTCCTCCAAAATGGTTGTTTTGTATTGAAATATTATTTATCACAGTTTTTGTAGAGAGCTGTAACCACAAAAGAAGAGATTACATTATAAGTCCACAATTTATAAAATAAATAGAATAGTGAAAATAATTATTAACCTATATCTGTGAATCTGCAGTCGTTATATAATGACATGTGGTCGAATCATATCATATCTAGTTTTTTATAGAGATTTTTTGTCGCCATCAAGAGATTTAGAACATAAACACCTAAGCTTTTCTAATTGGAGCAAAAGATACGACAATTCGTTTAATGATTTATTTTCTCAAAAATGAATGATTTATAATGCCTGTAGATTTTTCTTTTTGCCGGCTAAAGTGGTTACCGTCTTTTAGCTGTAAAAATAAACTGTTATAGACTAATACTCCCTCCGTTTTTTTTTAATTGACGTTTTAGGGGAAATTTTTTGTTCCAAATTATTTGACGTTTTCAATTTTCTATGTAAAATTTATTAGTAATTAATTTTAGATGACCAATGATATAATAGCTTCTATTTTATTATTGGTTGTATTGTGATTAGGTAAACAATTAATGATGTTTTTGTTTAGAAAATGATAAAAAATTAAGTGTTTTTTAATCCACGTGCATAATCCTAGAACGTCAAATAAAAAAAAACGGAGGGAGTAAAACATAAGAGAATAGTAAACGAAAGTGACAAATAAGACAACTATTGGTTCCGTTTTCAACTAATTATTTTATAACGCTTACAAGTTAATATATCTCCTGTAATTTCTTAATAATTAGAAAGAATATAAGCAATTATAAGATTTCAAAGCATTGTAATTTAATGGTCAAAGTTTAAACGATTCTAAATCAAGTATGAGTTCCAGTTCAAAAAAATAATACGAGTTTTGAATTTTAGATGATGTAATTTCTCAGATTATAAAATATAAAGTTTATTAAAAATTCTAGAGACGTCATGTTATATAAGCAGAATCATTTGTTGTAATCCTATCATGTAAGAGAACATGTTCACCAATGATCTTCTACATGCAAAACTATTGGAAGTGTTATTCATGAAGTTGTTCATTACTGTCTCATAAGTTATAGAAAGTTGATCATAATATATAATAAAAATATAGATTATATGATGTATATGAGATTTGAAAGATGTTAAATAAAAGTATAAAATATTTATAGGATACTTAGAGCAACCTCAATGGTAATTTTTTACCACAGTGCTCTCAAATTATATATTGGTTTATGTATATATGAATATACTAATTCATGGAAACCCAACCAATAATATCTCACTTAGTATATTATTAGTTGGGCTTTCAAGAATTTTAGTATATTCTTGATTAAATAATAATTGTTATCTATATATATACTAATATGTAACTTGAGAATTCCATGGTAAAATATTACCATTGGAAGTGCTCTTACAAACTACAAAAATAAATGGTAAGAAAAAAGTGATACGTACTTTGTTTTACAACTAACATTTGAGTGATAATATATTTTAAAAAACTTTTAATTTCTCTTCTAATAATCTAGTCTCATATTTAATTGTTCTTTTAATGGCGATTAATTAATGCATTAATTATCATGTGTAGTATATGTAGTTTTCGTGTCCTCCAGAAAAGATAGATCATGTCCAAAGCATATGCAAATGAAGTATCAGTTAGGGCTTTAGCTCATATGGTAGAAGTTAAAGTTTTTTTTGTTTTCTTTTAAGAAGTATAGCGTATCCAGCAATACTAATAAGCATATGAAAATTTTCATATATTGTTGAACATCCGGAAACAATGGACCGATTTAATAGATTTCTGATCAAAGGAGAATACGGATCCAAATCATTTTAGAAAAGCCTTCGGTCCTAAGAGAGGAAATGCTGTGTTCGAGTTTCAATAGTTACAGAAAGAGAAATTAACAACTAATTTTTGTTCTTGGTCCATAAAAATTATAAGTTTCAGTCCGGAACTTCTTGTAATCTAAAAAGGTAATTTTTAAAATTTACTTTGAAACAAAACATATCTAGTTAAAAAAATATTTTTATCAGATAATTTATATAAATGGCATAATGAAGATTTCAATACTGTCGATAATTAGTTGGAATGTAGCTCTAAAAATTTAGCTGTAAACTTTGTATAATTGTAAATTTTTAGTTATATTGGTTCTACTTGTAAATTTTTGATTGTATATATTTTAAAATAAGATATGATTGATTAGGCTCCAAAATATATGTTGTATATAAGATAATTATTTTTATTAATGTTTATTTCAGCAAACAAAATTCAAATGTTGAAAGATTATTATTATTTAATGAAATATGCAAAAGAAATAGTAAGTTAAAATTTAAATATTTATAAAATAATCAAAAAAAATCACCATAGAAATAGTAAAATATATTAAAAATTAAACTACCTAAAATAAATTTTTATTTTACATTTTCTATAGTTTAATTAGCTACGCTACCTATAAAAATATTAACGTTTAAGTAGAACTTATAAGATAATATAGTTGATTAATAACGACGATGACGGTTTTTATATATGAAACTCTAATCTCAATAGAATAATAGAACAACGCATAGGCAAAAAAAAAAAATCTTTTTTTCTCTATAGACACTGTACCAGACATGTCAAGGTATAGAAAGAGAACGTTTTATATATTTTTCAAAAGTGAAAAGAATATTATGCATGCATAATCGAATCAGTTTGGTATACGGAGCCCTCAAAGTCGTGGAGAGAGCGGTGCCGACACGTGCGAGAGGTTGGCCTCATGTAAATTATCCTTGCACGATTTCTTTTGATCAATATGAGAGTATCTCGGATCTATATAGAAGTCAGATTAATTTTTGAAAATAATTGTAGTCCACAAATTGACCTTCTGATCCAAAGTGTTCAAACGGGTCATAATAGGCAATGAATTTATATTTATGTGGTCACACGATAAAGTGTAGCATCTTTGCACCGTTTAACATCATCCTATTATAAATGTGTAGATAATTTATTAAGGGAATTTGAATTTTTTGTTTCTTAACTAAAGTCATGGCTTCTCAAGAATGTAGACGATTTGACAGAACGTAGTTGTGGTTTACGACCAAATGAGAATAAAAAGAAAACTTTCTTTTAAATTCGTTATTTGTTAAATGTAGTGAGATGATGTTCTTAACCTGTTAATTTATTTTTTGTTTATGACTTAACCTGTTAATGATGCATTCAAAAATCAAAGGTACATTAAGAATGCACGCAAGTCACCTTTGTTCTTACATAAATGGAAACCCTAGTTGTATCTTTTGAAAGGTTACTTATCTCCTTAACCAACGTGGAATTGGTCCAATGATAAAAAAAATTGCGACTGTAACTATGGCTACATAGATTCAATTTGTATTGAGAAAAATTATTTATAGTTATTTGAATTTTGGCAAAGAAGTGGACTTCTTACCAAAAAATAATAAATACTAATTATTAGTTTTCTATTTTTTTACTCGCTCCATATTATAAATATAGTGATACGAAAATCAATAGCAGTATCAGAAAAAGTTATATATTAATATATTAAAAAGTTGTGATTTCTTGACTGTGTAGCACAAATGTACAGTAGTGGCCATATACAAACGATATAACAATTTGTTTGCATTCACAACAAATTTTCTTTCAGACAAAGTATCACAAAAATTCTTGACCTACAACCTTCAGCGAAAGTTGGAACACATCCTATGCCGTAGTAATCACCTCATTAAAATTTATTCACTTAACCCTTGTAACACCATTGTGACATTCACCACCTAATTCTTGCATTGCCATTATGAATATCCAATTAATATTTGTTTTATAGAGACTTTTGACATGAGTCTCCAGTATCCATAATTGTGAAGTTCACATTGGAGAATGTTCTTCCCACAACCAAAGATTCCAAAATCCTTTAAGGCTGGCATTTGCCACATACCCCTTCAGAGTACTATCTTCGAACTAAATGATATTTTGGTCTTCCAGAAGATTTTTCGTCATTCCAGTTTTAAGATTAATTATTGGGTTTTTTTCAAACTCATGTCCAACTTTTCAATGTCTATTTAGTACGATATTATCCACTTTAGACATAATAAGAAAAACTTACATGAATTTGGTTTTGAGTTCATTTCTAAAAAATCTCGTATTAATCAGATTTAGACATTTATTATATACTAGACATTATTTATCTAAACTTTTAATTTGGCATTTTGTTTGCATACACAACACGAACCGACTCAATAAAGTCTTCTCGTTGGGGTTGTAACTCTGTTGGTATATTTGGACGTCAAGGAACACTCTACTTTTCGAGAACAAAATGGTGTTCGCCTTTAAATACCTGGCAATTACTAGATGTCGAGGATTGCAGGAGGCCCAAGCTTTAACCACGACATCAACGCCCGTCACCACAATCACTGCAACATCACGACACATCATGCGGAATCTGAAGGACAACAAAGCGGATGCTTGTAAGCCACTCAGATGCGGCATGGACAAGTCTCCTCCAAGGAAGCGGGACGAGGATGGTACTTCATATATACTTTGACAGTAGCTTCATCATCAGTTATGGTTTGGGGCTCAAAACACAAATTTGCGGTCTCTTCCCCAATCATAGTCGAAGCTCAAGACATTCGGGAAGCGATGATGCACGCAATCACTCTCGGCTACACTCAAGTCTGCTTCAAATCAGACGCACATGGGCTCATACGAGCGATCAACTTGAAGACCCGGTCGATGAAGCTATATGGTTCTCAAGGATATCGATTTTCTTGTCTCTTCTTTCAACTATTTGGCGGACTCCATTGTTAAGTTTTCTCTCTGCAAAGCTATGTCTTGTCTTCAACTATACTAGCTTAAGCTCTATATGCAATGTAAATTTGGCTTGTTGTTCAATTAAAAGTTGTTTTAATTTATTTATATTGAAAATTATATACACTCCAGTTTCGCCTTATCAAGACATAACTCATTGTTTATGGCTATGGATTCCGTTCTGGTTTTCAGTTTCTTTTCTTTTGGTTTACAAAAATAAGTAATTTAGTAAACCATATCTACTTTAGCTTGATTCGGTTTGTATACTAAATATTTACCATTCATTCGATTCTATGCCAAAAATATAACTATTTATTTTTATAACATTTTCAATTTTAGTTATATGATTAATAATAAGATTTATTAAAATATAAAGATATTTCCAGCACTCTAACTTTATGTTTTCTGTTTACTTAATTATTAAAAATAATTATTTAAAATAAAAAAAACATAAATTTCATTAAAAATAATAGTATCATAATATTACCAAATTAACTAAATTTCATCTCATATTTCTGTTAATGAAAACCTTTACTTAAAAACAACAAATTAACATCTTAGATATCAATATCTTTGTCAATAAAAAACTATGTACATATATTATCAATCATACTTATATAATTTACATTAATATAATACTATATTTTAACTAATCGGTTTATTCAGTTTAATCAATTTTATATACCAAAATTTATATACCGAACCATGTTCATATAATGTTGTTTTTTAAAATAACATCTATTCATTTGTATAATATTGTTAAATTTAAATCACTTTTTCTATTTTCGTTTTAATTAGATCGGTTTTATCGGCGTTGAACATCCTTACTCTTGCATGTTGTGAGAAACTATATACTTATTTTCGGTATATGAATTAACTTTTATATCAACTACATTATCAATCAGTGTTCGTTATGGTGCCCATATCTCTGTTGTCGCGTCCTCTTTCCCTCCAATTTATTTCCGACGAAAATGGGATATAATGTTTATTTAATTTTGAAAGGAAAAGAATATATAGATATTTCCCAATTGAAACTTGGCAACGTAACTCTCTATATAAAGTAAGCTACTGTCAGGCACGCAAATAAAAGGTCTGCATGTTTATGAAAAAAATATGGTCGGTCTAAGAATGATTTAAACTTTAGGATATTTAGTTTTCCTTTTCCTAGTTTTTTTCTTAAACAACATTTTTTCTTTTTCCTAGTTATCTTTGTATATTATTAAGTTACGTGGATTGGTAACGTGTGTAATGTGTGTTATTACTTGCTACCCTTTTTTGAGATGTTTTTACATACATACGTAGGACTATTTGTTTCACGGGCATTTGGTTGAGTTTAAAAGTTATTCGTTGGAACACTAATCGTTGTAAATTGTCATATTTCAATTCTTGATTATGTCACTCGATTTTAAAACTTAACCGACGATGGCATACCAATTTCGAACTAAGCTTTGAAGTTTGTGATCGCTATATGTCAATTTTACAATAAAGAGAAAACTTGACAAAAATCAACCACCAATACTACAAGTCTACGATAGCATGTTGATGATCACTATTGTCACTTGGTTTATATAAGATATTAAATACTTTAGTACTGCGTGTTCAAAAAATAAAAAATAAAAAATACTTTAGTAAAGTACGTTAACTAAGAAATCGTTTAAAGCTTGAAAACATCATGTCAAGTTAACTAGCTAAAGCGTACGTGCCTACTTGTGGGATTGCACCATTTTAGATAGGTTTCTGAAATGATATCCATTATATATCATGTAGTGATTAGCAAGGATGCTAGATAGTTTTTTTTTATGAGTACTAATTTAAACATCAAATTCAAAAAATAACCCTTTTTGGCCAAAACCATGATATATGATTTTATAATTATGTATTGATTTTGACTAGTTGACTTAAATCAAAGATAAATTCTTTGGAAAAAGAAAGGATAAATATTTGGTGTGGTCTTTGCCCCAAAATGTTGATTTTGAAATGGGAAGACGGTAAGCCATAAGATGGAAAGATAAAAATAAGGAGTTGAAAGTCCTTCCCTTGGTCTGGCTGAAATGCGATGTAGGTTATTCATGGTTTTGGCCAAATAGGGTTATTTTTTTTCTGAATTATTGTTAAATTAGTATTCATAAAAAAAAAATCTTTTTAGATCATCATGAATTGAAAATTTTGGGTACTACTATTTCTAAGTAGTTGTTTCTCTGCTTCCAAACAAGAAACACAAGTATTATGTAACTTTTTTACTTCATTTTTTGCCCTGAAATTCATTTTATTGCTAGCATTTTTCTCCACAATTCTCTGAAAAACTTGCCAAGGTGTATTTCGAATCACCATGTCGTCGCATGTTTCTCTCCCTCCACACTGCGTAGATTGCTCTTTGTAACGCATATCGATGCAAAAAAAAATTCTTTTTCTCATAAATTGTCAATGCAATTTCACCCCATTTTTTTTGTATGTGGTCATTAGTATTCCTTTGAAAAGAAACTCCCATATATTGAGTTGAATAATTACAGTCGAATAACGGAATAACAAATAATCTCCCGACCCCCGGTTTGCTTTTACATAGAAACACAACTATATCAATACCATGACTCCATCTCGACACTCTATTCATAGTGAAAAGTCTATCTTACATTGTAATCCAAGTCATGAAAACAAATTTGGGAGTTGCTTGTGAGAACCACACCCCCGAGCCCAAGTACAAGAAGACCTCTCTTCACGACACAAGAAAATTAATAGATGTGTATTGAATTCTAAATAGATGTTTGCATGGACTTTTTGCATTACATGCTTTTGATTGGTACTGATATTTTTGCTGTTAATTGATGATTAGTTCTTGGAAAATATTGAAATTAAATTATCAACCACAAAAGAGGTTACATCAATCAAAGCATAGCCTTCAAGTTAGATTTTAAAAGGCTCACATATTTAGCCATAGAATAAATAAACAAATAACATAAACCTTTTCTATCCCCTAACTTGTCGTCTCTCAATACACATATACTATGTTTTCTTTTTTTATCGGATAAATCTACTATTTTTCTTAAAGCCTATTTTAAATTTAGTTAAAAGAAAATAATTAGAGCAATTTTGGGCCCATTAACGATTTAAAAATTAGGCTTTATGAAAACTAACTACACCAATCAGCGACTAATGAGTGGCTCTGCATCTATTTTAATTAGTTGCTTCATCTTTAATTAGTTTTGTTATGTTTGGTCAAATCTCGCAGCGCTCATCCTGCATGCTCTTTGACACGTGCTAAATACGCGGTCGTCTCTCTTAGATGAGCTGTCTCTCTAAGAGTAAGAGTTTCTCTGTGCAGGAAGCTCTATTTGAAACCTCCTCTATCTCTCTCTCCTGCCATCACCTTTTTTCTCTCTCTCCTCTACCATATGAGAAAACCTATATAACCCCTTCACATCTCCGCACTTTGTTTGCATCACACAACACATCTTCCCATTACACAACAAAACAAAAAAGACTTTTTGTAATATAACTTGAAGTCACAAGTTCTTTGTTGTTCAACTACCTCCCTTCTCCACTGTCAAAATGGATTGCTCGCGCCTTGTTTCTCACTCTCTCCGCCGTAATTCTCTTCCTCTACTTTCTCCGGTGTTTAATCTCTCAGCACCACCGTGGATCCTCGAAACTACCACTCCCGCCCGGAACAATGGGTTGGCCTTACGTAGGCGAGACATTCAGCTTTTATTCTCAAGACCCTAACGTCTTTTTCGCTTCCAAACAGAAAAGGTCGGTGTTCTGTTTTGAGAAAAACTTGAGAAGTTGTAAGAAACTGAACGGTCTGTCTGTTTACAGGTATGGATCGGTGTTCAAGACACATGTATTGGGATGTCCGATGTGTGATGATCTCGAGTCCTGAAGCTGCTAAGTTCGTCTTGGTGACGAAGTCTCATCTCTTTAACCGACTTTTTCCTGCGAGTAAAGAGAGGATGTTAGGCGAAACAAGCCATCTTCTTAGCACGTCAAGGTGAGTATCACGCTAACTCAGGAAGCTCGTCCTGTCGTGCTTTCATGCCGAATCTATCAGAGAGCATGGTTCCAGATATCGAATCACTTGCTCAAGATTCTCTACGTACTGGGTTGGAACCAAAGGTCAACACTTACCAAGAAATGAAAACAGTAAGAGCAGCATACTTTAATAGCTTCCCTCTGTTTTGCTCTGTTTTGAAAAACAGAGCATCTCTGTTTCTTTCTACATGCCTCTGTTTTTTAACTGTTTCTTTTCTTGCGTTGTTTTCATTCAGTACACATTTAACGTTGCGTTACTCTCGATCTTCGGAAAGACGAGTTCCTGATACAGAGAAGATCTAAACGTATGCTACTACATTCTCGAGAAAGGTTACAACTCGGATGCCTATAAACCTCCCTGGATACGCTCTTCACGAAGCCATGAAGGCTCGCAAGGAGCTCTCCGCAGATCCTAGCAAGAATCTTATCCAAGAGAAGAGAGAACAGATCATCATCACAAGGATCTTCTCGGATCATTCATGGGAGACAAAGAAGAGCTACCGACGAACATGATCGCTGATAACATAATCGGAGTAATCTTCGCGGCTATGAGATACGACGGCGAGTGTGATGACGTGGATACTCAAGTACTTAGCCGAGAATCCGCAACTGTTCTAGACGCCGTTACTGTAAGTTACTTCATACTGGACACGTGTTTTGGTTATAAAAACAGAGGAGTGGTAGTTTTGTAAATTTGGTTGTGTTCTTGGATATGTGTTTTGGTGTATTTAATAGGAAGAGCAATGGTAATAAGGAAAAGAAAAGAAGAAGGTGAGTCTCTAACGTGTGGGTGATACAAAGAAGATGCCAATAACTTCAAGAGTCATTCAAGAACATTAAGAGTTGCTTCAATCCTATCTTTCACATTCAGAGAAGCTGTAGAAGATGTCGAATACGAAGGTAATATAATCGATGATGATCCCAGATCACTCTTTGAACTTTTCAAACTCACTCTAAAGAATCAGAATCTTAAATTGTTTTTACAGGATATTTGATACCTAAAGGATGGAAAGTGTTGCCGCTTTTCAGAAACATTCATCATAGTGCTGATATCTTTTCAAATCCTGGGAAGTTTGACCCATCAAGATTTGAGGTATATATTTTTTTGTTAAATTAAAGATTTGATGTAAAAAAAAGATTTGACGTACATTTGTTAAGCTTTTATATTTTTTTTTGGTTAAATTCTCAAATAAACCTATTTTTAAGATAACTTTTTTCAAATAAATATTTTTAAAGTTTTTGTCACGAAAATAGATTTCAGAAAAAATAACTAAATATATTTTTTTTATTTTTATTTTATTTTAAATCCCAACTCTAAATCTCAATCCATAACTCTAAATCTTAAATTTAGATTTATTTACACATGAACAAGAGACGCTTTTGACAAGCTAAAAAACTTAGGTTTTATTAAAAGAACGAATAACTTACAATATATGATGTTTTCGCTTTATAAAGTCTATTTTGATAATTTTTTATTTTGATAAAATCTATTTTGATGATAAATTTTTTAAACGGTATCTTAAGATATGTGTTCTACTTTTTTAAAGATTTTTTTTTTGGTCAAACCTTTTTGATATTTATGTTTTTATATACTAACATAATGCATCGCTGCTATATAGGTGGCTCCAAAACCCAATACTTTCATGCCATTTGGAAATGGCACACACTCGTGTCCTGGAAATGAATAGCAAAGCTTGAAATGTCTATCATGATTCATCATCTGACCACCAAGTACAGGTGTGCGTGTGTGTGTACTAGTTACTTTATTAAAAGAATTTTATTTAATTTTCTCTGTTAAACGCTGTCGTATTCAAGGGAGTAGTTATGGTTTATGATAATTAACAGATGGTCAGTCGTTGGAGCTAGCGAGGGGATTCAGTATGGGCCATTTGCGCTTCCCCAAAATGGACTGCCCATTATGTTGGCTCGGAAGTCCGGAGACTGATATGTTTAATCATTGATTCCCCTTTTAGCTTTCTATAATTGGAAAGATCTTTTTTTTTCTTGCTAAAGAAAAGATAGTTCAGAGATGGAGAAAAATAGGAAAAAGAAAATCAAGATTTTGGTAGGAACTAAATCCCAAAATGGGAAAATAGGAGAAAGCACCAAGTGTACATACAAACTTCTAATTTTTCTTAAATTTTAATTTTATTTTTGAGGTGTAAAATTTTAGTTTGAGATAGGGAAAGTTGGTCACTGATTTTCAGTTTCCGTGAAAATGTTGTGTGAAATATTTTCCATGTTGTTAGAGATATGATTGTGATTCTCATATATTCAGCATCCTTTTGTTTTAAGCTACAGTTAGTGCTTAGAACTAGTGCTCTTGTACAGAAACATATATGAGAAATACATTTTCTTACGTTGTAGAGAACTGATTATCTAAGACGCCGCAAAGCAACATTCTACAGTTTTTATTGGTTGTTTAGTCTGTTACACGGTAAATCGTTTCCTAATAAAATGACAGAAAGATAGCTTTAGTATATGAACTTGAGTGAATATATTAATTAAAGAACCAAACTACTAAGAGGATCGCCATTGTATCATTCCATTTTTACTTCAAAATTAGAGTAACTTTATAATGGAATTGAGTTATTTCAATTTAGTGAAAAATAGAATCATGAACAAAAGTAAATCACTATTCTATTATGAAGTAATATTGTCTTTTACTCTATAATTGGGTAAAAAATAGAATATGAGTTCAATTAAAAAAAGAGAAATTGTTAAAAATAACATAAGTTAAGTATCACTTTTAAAATATATTAACATTTGAGTTTACACTTTAGTGATTATTTTTTTAGGTTTAGTGTTGAAGGGGTGAGATTGAGTTTCTAAATGTTTTATAAATATTTAGAAAAATAATTTAATCTATTTATCATAATTTAAAGGTATTTTTGAAAATTATCATTTATTAAAGGTAAATTTGAAAAGTAGTATCAAAGTTGTCGTAAAATTGTAATTTTTCCAAAAAAAATTATGATGAAGAATTTTTTACTTTAAATTTTATTTTAAAATAAAAAATAGAATGGAGTTGGAGATGATTGTTAGCATATTATATAGACATGTTACACAAATATAATTGGGTCTAAACATTTAAAATGACGAAAAAATAGAGAGAAATTTCAGTTCAACCACAAAGTTTGATTCCACTTTTCAAATTTAGCATTAATGAATGATTATTTTTTGAAAATAACCTAAATTCCATGATAAAAATAGACTAAACTATTTTTTTCTAAAATATTTAAAAATATTTAGAAACTCAATTTTCACCCCTTTAACATAATAATCACTAAATTATAAACCCAAATGTTTATATATTTTTGATTGAAGGTATTTTTGAAAAGTGATATTTAACTTACGATATTTAACAATTTTTTTCTTAAACATTTTAATATAAAGTAGTTTAATGTGAGTTTTTGAGTATAGTTGATTCGATCCAAGATTTATCTAATTATAAAAATATTACTTAACTTACTTGATAACTTATTTTATTAAACATTTAATAAAATAATCACATTTTACTACACCTACTACATTTTTTTTTTGTAGACTCAAGTAACCACATCAATAGATAACTATAGAATAACTATAATCGCCACAATAATTATAGACGTTTATTTATAGAGAAGAAAAATCCTAATTTATTCAAATAATTGGACGGACGACTTTGAACATCATCAACCGTGAGTTATGTTGAAATCGTCGCTGTGATTATATATACATTTTTGCTTTAGCTGTAATTATATTTGACGATTATCATTCCAGTATTTCTTGTGAAATATATTTTATACTATGAATGAGAATATTGATGCACAGCTGTAATCGATTCCTTGAAGGGAAAATATTAAACAGGCTATCAATTTCTAGTCACTATCTGTCTTTTTTATCGTTTGTTTTAACGTATGTATTTATATTCTGATATAACTTATTGCATCTATTAGTCGTATCTTATGGGCATTGGACAAGTGAACCAACTGTATGATATTAAAATAAAAATCTGTAAATTTGTCTTAATGAAAAATCGAAACAAAAATCTCACTTGAAGATTCACAACCAGATGGAATAATAAATGTTATAGCCAAATGATGTGAGATTTGTAAAACATGATTACTATTGAAAAGGAAAGCAAAACTACATGACTAGTATATACATAGACCCCTACAATGACTAGTATATACATAGACCATATTTAATATATTAAGTGTCATGGCAATCCTTTACTTTTGATTTAACTTTTAAGAGTGAGTTAGTCTTATTACTAATCATGGTATCGAGTCAATGGTTAAAGACTACATAAAAGTAGTCCATTTTACTGTGACATTTCCGAAATGTTGATTTTGGGATGTTCCCATTGGACCGTTTCCCATTCACATTTTGAGAAGGGCTATTAGATGTCCCACATCGGACAAAACAAATGTCTGGACAATATAAAGCGTTGTAGTAATTCTTCACTTTTAAGTTAGTTTTGGGGTGTGAGTTTGGCCAATCACTAATAGTATTTCTTATTATTTAAGAAAGATTTACATATTGGGTCATTTTTTTATTAATAATGATACAATGGGACACTTTATGCTACTGAGACATTTTCTTTAACTAAATTATCTTTTTTTCCTACGTTTCTGGTTTGATTTTGAGTTAACTAGCTAAAAACTAACTAAATATATATATAAATATAATGGACGTTTCATTCTTGTGGCTAATACAAAAACTTTATTTTTTTAATTAGAAAAAATCATACATCTGTGCATTTGGTTTATAGAGAAAAAGCAAAAGTTTTTGAGCGTCCATAGAAGGATTCTTCGACTCAAAACCAAAGTATCTTCCTCATGTGACCGCATCTATCTCCGCCTCCGTCAACTAAAACCTCTGCTTCTTAGTCGTCTATGTTTCATCCGCCTCTGTGTCGTCGTCGCCTCCGTCTCGTCGTCGTCGCCTCTGTGTCGTCGTCACCTCCGTCTCGTCGTTGCATTTGTTGCCTCTTTTTTGTCGCCGCCTTCGTCACCCTTCCGTCTCACCGTCTTCATTGCAAAGCTCGATGAGTATCAATGGCCAATTTTAGATCTATTGCGCATCTGGTCCCTAGACATTGTGAATATATTCATTTCAGCCCCCAAAGTTTTTTGAATTGCAAATATACCCTTTCAAATTGATTTCGCACTTTTTAATTTGTAGACCAGACTTTCCATAATTACACGAACATGTCTTGAACTTTTGGATGTTTTCAATTCGTCTCTTAACTTTACAAATTTAAGAGGTAACCTCTTAATTTAGTCTCAAACTTCTAACTATGCATTCCAAATCCGGTTAAATGCAAAAGAATATAAAAATTCAATATATACACTTAATATGCAATCTATATGATTAAAATGTATTAAAAATTTTGTTTAGTGGACATCTCTATATACATTTTCGTGTACATAATGGTAAATGTACACAATGCTAAAACACCAAATATATATACAAGTTTGTATATAGGGTATAACTATGTACAAATCCAAATATAAGTTCAAGTTCATATTAGTGTGTACATAGTTTAAAGATTAATGGGTTCATATTGTCATACTGGGAACATAAAAATATTAACAAAAAAGTGAAACTTATGAAAAAAAGAAAATATAAAAATAATTAAAATTCTCTGAAACAAAATTAATCAAACTAGTAGTACTAGGCATTACTATGGTAATGTAATGATTTCAATCTTTTGTTTGACTTATAATCACTGACTATTTTCTTAATTCACACCACATAACATGTACACCTCATATTGTGTAGACAAGTACACTTCATATTGTGTACACATCTACACCTCATATGGTGTACACATGTACACCCATATGGTGTACACTACCATGTAATATACCCTTCTTATATGTATACTATACAAAAGTATTTACAAAAAAAATATAAATTATTGTACATGTATATAACTTGATACATTGGTAGATTGATATAAATATACACATTTAAATATGGATAGCTTGATATGTTGTATATGTGGATAGACATGAAATGAAGTACACATGTACACACATCTCTGTGTACACCACCACATAATACACTTCTACTGGCCATCACGTTTCATTATATGTACACAAAACAAAATGAATTCTCCATACAAAGAGTATCACTTACAAACAAAAGTCATTCGTCTTAGTTTACTTTATTTATCCAAAAATTTCAAAAGCATCCCAAAATGTCATGTACACATGTGTTATATATGCACACACGTACAAATCTTTCATTCTATCATGTACATATAAATATACAAGTAATTGACTTTGTTTTTGAACATAATGTTTATCCACATGTACAAAGAATCATACATAGGGAAAACTATTCTCACCATCGACTTTGTTTATGAATATATCATCATCGTACACAAGAAAATCAAGATTTACCATTGACTTTGTTAATATTTCTTTTTAGGTCATCGACTTTTCATTTTAATTATTTACGTTGCATCTGGGTGTTAATCTTTGTATTTGCATATTAATTTCCATTAAATAGAGGCGAAATTTCTCATTTGGAAGTTTGTGTTAAATTGGAAAGTAAATGTGCAAAATTAGAAGTTTTAAGGTAAAAGTGTAATCATTCTAAAACTAAAGGATCAGTCCTGCAAAATATCAGAAACTTAATTTTGGAATGGATCCTTCGTGGTTTGGACAGATCGATTCCCCCCCCCCCCCCACCCACGGCATGGTTCTCTCACGATCGCAGTGGAGCAAGTAAGTCACATGGTTGATTGAGTCGGGTTGAATAGGAGACCCACAGTGGTGGACTGTTCGGAATGAGCCGGTGAGGGCGAGAGGTTTCAGACACACATGGGGAAAGGCACGATGGTGGTGTACGAGTCACCGACTTCACGAAACGCGACGACAAGGAGAGTTACGACCCAACACCGACGGAGACAACCAGAGTTTGTCTCCGATGAAAATTTGTCTCGACGAGAGCTTGTCTCCGACGAGAGCTTGTGAACTTCCTCTACATCACATAGAACAATGAGAATGAAGAAGTAAGTCAGAAATGGAAGGAGATCATGGTTCACTGGAGACTCAATGAGTGAACTTTAATGGAGAAGAAACTCAAAAACAAAAAACAAGAAAAACAAAATATTTAAATTTCAAAATAATTGAAAAAAATAAATGAAACTACAACATTATCCTAGTTACGTTTAGTTGGGAAAATGAACTAAAAACCACTCAAAACTACCTTAGGAGCATAAAGTGCCTTATAATGTAATAAAAAGTGATAAAGTGACTTTGAGTGTAAATCACTCATTATTTAATAAGTTATACGATAGACTAAAACATTATCATTATTGTTCTATTTACTTGTTTTGGAGACTTTGTAACAGTATTACCTTACGTCATATTGCGTCCCTTAAATGTACCATGCTTTAGGATTCAGCGGACCAGTCAGGTTTGAGCTCGGGTTAAGTCGGAAGAGTTTTTGGATTTATAAATTCTAGTCCCATTTAGATATTATAAAGTTTTGGTTTAAATTCGTTTTAGATTTAGTTTGGTTCGGTATGGATTTAGTAACATTTTAAAAACCAGGTTAAATTAATATAATATTGGGTGTCAGATCTTAGTCGGGTTTTCGTTTCTAAAATATTATTTTGTACTTAGTTCAACCCCGAAAAGCAAATAAAGATCTAGTAAAACAAAAACCAAAAATTGAAATGAAAATAAAGAAAAAATAAAAAATGCTTTTGTCACAATTATTTTTGGTTCTAGTGTAATTTAGACAAGTAAAATTAGAGAATAAAGACAATGAAATTAGAGAACAAATCAAAACTATGTGCAAACACATCTATCTGATGAACCCGAAGCGAAAACACATCAAACCCAATAAATATGACTATAGAAAAGAATGAAGAACACTATATACCAAAATATATCAGACTAGATATTTAAGTTAATTGCTTAAATAATAGATATTTATTTTATGTACTCAATGGAATCTTCATATTTTAGACAACTTTTAATGTAGAGGTACGAATACAACTCATATATGCTTCCATAGCAGATTCGCCTGGCACACTTCTTCCACTGCAACGGATCCTGACCCGATTGTGAACCACTATATTTCTCACGGTATCTAGATCCGACGATTTCTCACCATATCTATATTAGAATAATGATTTGGTCATAAGTAACCAAAATGTAAATTAAAATAATATATGTATTTATATATAACTGTCGTACTCGATTGCACTTATGCAAATAATGATGCACTAACATACATGAAGAATCAGGCATTATTATGTTTGACCACGAATAAATAATTTATAACTATAGCTCTTATACGTAGAAATATATGTTTGACTTGTGAACATATTAGTTTTCTTAATTCAGTCAGAAAAGACATATTAGTTTTTATATTTGTAAGTTAAGTACGTGTACGGTGTAACATCAACTCCATTACGTGGATTGCTGCATAATTAATAAATGTGATCATTTAATTAATTGCGATGAATAAGCAGTCTGGCATAGAGTGTTTGTATATTAGTTGACTTAGTGACTTGTGAACATCTTATATGATAAGATAATTGTGTAAATATAAGATTTAATTAGTTCCCGTGGTCGTTCGAACTCACAAGAGTCGAGAAATGATAAACAAATAATTGTTAAGAATTTGATTAAAATTTCGAAACGAAAAAGATAATCATATTTATCCTAACAATAAAATCATTATTTGATAATTAGTTTTAATGATTATATTTAAATAGTGACTAAATCCTGTTGTAAGATATGAAATGAAAACAGTTTAAAAGTTCACTGATTCATTTTTTATATACTTTTGACTTTTTTAAGAAAACAAAAGTGTGATTGGTAAAACTATTAATTTTGTAAAATTTAATTTAATTTTAAAATCTTTACAATCGTAAAAGTCTAATTTTCAATCAGGTTCTATGTCATGAGCCAAATTTAATAACTAAACCCAAAGCTGGATTTTGGAGACAATCCCTACTTTCAGAATGTGTTTTTGAACTGTTTTCTTGAAGTTTCAATTTTGTTTCTTTCAAAGTATGTTTACTTGCACACACAGCAAATGATATATGATCTTTTCTGTCATTTTATAGAAAACACTTCACAGTAGATAATTAAACAAACAGTTTCGTTGTGAAGTGTGATGGAATCAAATGGTCAGTAAGAAGTACACAATCACAAGGGGTTGTTTGTTTAGTGACTTGAGTCCCACTCACCCCATTATGAATGTCTACCGATACACCAGCAGTGTCATATTATTTATTACAATAAAGTTTGATCAATCTAAAAAACTATGTGTAAAGTCACAAAATGATCATTTGTCAACGAAATCATATGGTTGCTAACTTGCTACTAAAAAGTCACAATATGTTTGTTTACGTAACAAGTCATGAACATATTTTTCAACCTTAAAAAATATTTTTGTATGTCTTCAAATAATCTAACCAAAACCAATGTACCACTCATCTTAATTGAACAAGTTAATCAGAACACAACGCATTAACCGGTTTAAACTAGCTTCTCAGTGGTTTACACATGTAGCAAGTAGCTGCAAGTCTTGTGACTAGATTGATAAGACGCTAATAAACGTATATACATGGAATGAAAGTTACACATTTTTTTTCCATGGCAGTTGTCTTGAAACTATATTGGAGGTAGCTTGTCATTTCCCTTCAAAGTAGGCTGAGATCCCGGTTTTCAGCTGCAAACGATTTAAAAGTTTTGAGAAATATTAATAAAGGTGTAACCATTTGAAACAATATAGAATACCTTTTTGATTGCATTAGCTGTGTCTGTGGCCTCTTGAGGTTTGTCTCTGAGCAGACTGATTCGAGCTTCCATTTGACGATTCTGTTCTTTGGCCTGGTAAGTGTATGAAGACAAGAAAAAAATGGGTTTTCTAAAGAGCAAATTGGTGTCCTGTGACAGTCTTATTGAACTTACTTACCCTCTGAAGCAAACCTGTTAATCTTTGTATCTCGCTCTTCTTAGCTGATGTTAAGTCATTTGCTAAGTCCATTACATTGGTCCTGAGAAGAAGTCATTGTAGCAGTCATCACATTAGAATTCCAATCTATGGTGTGGACTTACATACTACGCTAACACCATAAATGCATAAATAGTAAACAAAATGGATCAAGCGTCATGCATGAGACCTACTTATCTGAAAACAAGGGATCCAAACTCTGTTCTTCGACCAGCTGCTCAACTTATCAAGAATTGGTCCAACCTACAAAGGGAAAAGTGTTTTCAGTTTTGACAATACCTCAATTCACAAGTGTGTGATTGAGATCACAAGTGAGGAAAGTAAGTGATATAAGTAGCAACAAATTTTCTCCAACGCGGAAGTTCTGAAAACATTCCAGAGATGATGTATGTCAACAACGTTACCTGAAACTCTTGACACAGTGCATCAACTCACCCTGTAACAATCAACAACAACGTTAACCAAGAGTTTACCAATGAGTAAACTAAACCATCCACATTGTTTTCTTTTTTCTCTTATGTTTAAACTGAGAATCAAAGCCATACCTCTAATGTCTGGTGCAAATTCACAATAACCTAGAAACATGTCATAAATATAAAAAAAGGTTACTCCTTTGATATGTGTAACACCAAACCAATGGATCCACTCATCCTAGATAAAAAATAACAAAGAGATAATACCTGAGTATACACCCGATACAGCATATTTTGCTCAGCCACACTAAATTTCGAGAAATATCAGAAAATCCTTAAATTAAACAAGGATAAAACACAAAAGGGTATTAGCAACATTACACAGTAGAAACATAAAAGCTCTGATATTTAATCATAAATTGGGGTGAAATAACCATATTGTAATTTAAATATCCAAAACCCTAAACCTCTAAACTTCGATACTGGAGAGAGTAAATTTTCAGCCTCGAGCAAACCAAGAACAAAATCAGCGGTCTCAATCTGGACATTGTAAGACTCATGTTCAGACCCCTAAACCCTAAAACTCTACAGACAGAACGTATAATCCAAAATACATCAGAACAGACCCTAGATTGCGAGAAGAAAAAAAAACAGCAAATAAATTAGGATTTCTGAGAGAATACCTCTCTGGAGCACGCAGTGAGAAGAGAACGAACAGCGTTTCTGAACGATTGCTTCAGAATCCGATTGTCTCGAACCCCGGAATAACCGTTTCATGACCGGTTTCTTCCATCTTAGAATGAAAGAGGCGAAACTGAAGAAAATCTGGTGGTAAATTGAAAAATGAATTTAGCTTTCGGAGGGAAAAATAAAAATTCTTATTGGAGCGCCATATAAAGCCCACGTATCTTTAATGTGATGTTGATGGATCAAATCATACATGAATACAGCTAAGGACCATTTAGGCCCAAATCGAAGCAACTTTTTAACGTATACAGGTTTGTATGTTTCTTCTTTTCCTAGTTCCTTTATAGTCTCAGCTTAGAACAAAAATTTAATACAGAGAGACAAGAACCCTAAATAGTCAGACTAATGGAGACTGAGAAGTTCGCAGTATGCCTTGGCTTTTGTCGTCGTCGTCATCATCATCGTCTTTACCTTCTCTTCCACACTATCAAAATCCGGAATTAATACATAGGAAGCTTTATCAATCTGGTTTCTAACTACTAAAAGCTTTCTCCGTCATTTGAATCCACACGATTTAGCATTAGGCCTTCAAACCGGTAATTGATTCAATCCAAAACCTCGAAGATCATTGTTGGGGATGGATCTTGGCCCTCTACAAAATGCGTATTAGACAATAGGTCATTTTTTCAAGTGAGTCACTAGAAAATCATAAAGGAGCACCCCCCTCCTTATGAAGGGAATCATTTTCTTTTAGATCTAAATCCATCTTAGATTTTATAGATTTTAGATTTACTTTACACTTATAATCATCTTTGTAATGAAATATTTGATCAATAAAATCTCTTTTATGTTCCTTTTCCCATTTGATTTAATGAAATTTCTCCATAAAACTACATAAAAATGTATTGTTTAAATCCAACAACACACCGTTTTGGGTTAAACAGTTGGCGCGCCAGGAGGGGGTCCAAAGAGAATTATCTTCAAAGCATATCAAACTTGGAAGCATCCAGATCTCTCTCGCGGGTCACTCAGCCCGCTATGCTCGGCAGTTACTCAGCGCCGATCTCTTCTCCCAGTCGCTCAGATCGCTCTCTCTGCAGTCATTCGGATTGTTCTCTCTCAGTCACTCGGATCAGCTCTCTCGCAGTTACTCGGCCCATATCGCTTTCTGCAACAGTCACTAGATCGCTTTCTCGCAGGTCCACCCGGAATTGGCTGCGGATTGCTTGAAGCTTGGCAACATGATTCCACCAAGGCTAATCCACTCATCTCCAACATCGGCATGCTATCTTCTTAAAGTTGCCGACGCATAAAAAAAAGGTATCTTTTCAAACCTTATGATTATGACCTACGATTATTAGAAGTTGAGTTGCTAAATAATCACTATATCATCATCTTCTTAGTATGAGCTCCGACTTTTCTTGTAATTTATTTAAAAAATAATTGTTTTAACTTTTTCTTGTCGTGAATATACATGTCAAACATTACTAGATACAAATGTATATCACTGCTTTGAACCATATTATTTAATGATAGCATAAAAGTCTGTTAATGGCAACTTTAGTGGTAAGCTCGACAACTCGGCCTAAGCGTTGAGCACAACGATTTCTTCATCTTGACTAGCTCAGCATCTCGTTATCAAACGATTTGATATCGGCAGTCTACACATCATGTTCTCGTCAGCTACTAGTTCGGCATCTAGTTATCAAACGATTCATTATTGGCCTATGCATCCGTTGTCGGCAGTCTAGTATTGATCTCGATAAACATCTTCCATTCCGACCACACCAATCACGACAGCGTGCAGATCAACAAAAAAACTCAACCTGCTGATTTCATCATTCCATCTACACATGGATTACATCAATACCGCCAAGACATGTTTACTCATGACGGCTTGTTTATGAAGGTTTGTTCATGGCGGTTCGTTCAAGATGACGTCCATGGCGACTTGTCCGTGGCAGTTAGTCAAATGACGCTTCATCCATGGTGGCTCACTCGGGTGGTTCAGAACACTATCCCACACAGACCGTTCATGTGACCATCCCAGAGTAAAAAGTTCGATTGGAATTAGAAGCACCTTTACGACAACTCGTCCGAGACAGTTAGTCTACGACACTTCGTTTACGACAACCCAACCATGACAGCATGTTTTTGACAATATGTCTAGGACATGACATGAGTATGGGCCAAAGTTCATTGTCTCACAAACCCTATTCGTAAAATCGCAAAGATCAATTTCATCTCTCTCTCTTCTACGACTTGAGGGGGGATTTACTGTTGGGATGGATCTTGGGTTCCTTAACAAAGGCCTATTAGACAATGAATTAGGCCCATTTACAAGAGAGCCACTAGAAAACCCTAGACTCAATTTGTATAAATAAGGAGACATCCCATCTTTAATAAGGGTTCATTTCCTCTTCTTAGATCTAGAACCAATTCTTATAGATTCTTAGATTCACTTTACACTTCTAATTCATCTTCGTAATGAAATCTTTGATCAATAAAATCTTTTGATGTTCTTTTTCCCATTTGATTTCAATGAAGATTTCTTCTAATCTTTCATAAAAATATACTGTATAAATCCAACAAACAAACCGTTTTTGGGTTAAACAATCATGGTTATTTTACCCTTCTTTATTTAGTGATTTTATCGATATACTAATCGTTTTGATTTTGAATGGTTTTTGCGCAGTGATATGTTATGGTACAGAGGAAAGGAATACAATGGATTTCAAGTTCCACCTTACGTTGTTTTCAAGAAGACTCAGATTAAGCTATGTCTTTTGTTATGTGTATCAATTTCATTCTAAGTTGATATAGTTTGCTTAACCTCAAACTTTTCTTTTTTAATATGTGCCACTAATTATTATTTTTAGAAAATAATACTTACGCTTCATTCGATCCTTATGCATTACGGTTTGGAGATGGTCTGAGTGGATTTGATAAGAATAAGTGGTAAGTTTGGAGATGGTTTGAGTGGATTTGATCGGCATTCTACAATCAACGTTGAAATATGTAATTCATAGACAGAGGTAAGAAGGATATGTTTATTGTTGGAAGTTTCTAGTGTTTAATTTTCCAATTAACTTATCCTAGTTAAAATTAATTATTTTGATAAGTTCAATTAATAGATATTGATTATTATTATTGTCAGAAAACATAAAATCTTTTTTTTTAAGATGGTGTTGGGGAGATGTTGTTGTTGGGGGAGCTTCCGATGAAGAACTAACTGCTATCACAGCCGGTACCGAACATCATTCGGTTAATAACATACTATCTATAACTCAGATACTGCACATGTAAATGGTTGACAAGACGTTCGAAATGCGCCGCCGACCCGCTACTAGTCTTTTCCCTTGCACAATGTTGATTCGAAAACGCCGAGACTTTCATTTGTATGGTAACAACCATCACTACTACACACAGGCTGTTCATTATGGCGTTGGACTCATGACGATCAAACACTGTCACATAGTGGCCAATCATCCATAACCTTTTATATTTCACAGAGTTGTCTGCATGAGATATCTCATATTAGGGGAACCGATATTTCTTCTACATTACCTTGTAGAAGATGAGGATGAAGCATACAAAAATGAGGAAGATCCACCCATCCCACTTGAACTTGTAGTGCCACTCTTATATGTTGGTTCCTTTTGGGATCCTTATTCCAATTTTTTGTTTAAGGATTCAAGTTTTAATATTTAATGACTTCGTCGAACATTTTTTTTAGATGCTTATTCCATTTTATTTGATAAACATTTGAAAGTTTTGTAACAAAAATTTAGTTTGCTGGATAAAAAATAGAACATAAGAAGCCTAACAAACATGAAAAAGAAAATCAATAGCCTATAAGAAATTATAAATTGAAATGAGTAAATATGCTTCATGGTTTGGTTATTGACGTAAATAAGAGGACAAAAATATTGATAAGTTTGATAGAACAATCTAAGGAGTACGAAATAACTTAGTTTTTTGTCGATGTATCATTTATTAGTCTAAAAGCTGAAATTATAATAGCATACTCTTGTTTGTCAATGAATTTAAACTATCTAAAGCTAAAAAGTAATAGTAATTGATAGTAGTTCTTTGCAAAACACCTTGTCATGTTCATCATTTCTTCAACTTTGTTGCAAAATTTGGTCGATTCGTTCATCGAAACTTATGTTGTTTTGATTGCTAACAAAGATATGTGATATGATGGTGTTATCTATAACATAAATCTACATTATTTGACTCTTTTTTCAAAAATTAATAATTTTAACTGAAACCTCTAAGATTATGGTATACTATGTTTATTTTATTTTTCTTCACTATATTTTCTCATTACTTCTACACAATCTTTGACTATGTAATGGAACAACGAAGATCTTTTACTAGAGAATTTAATGGGTATGCTCATATGTCAAAGTTCAGTTATTTTAGTTGTTTGAAAGTAAAAGTTATTCTAAATATCATTGATTCGCTGATAAATTATTAAGGTTCTACAAAATCTTGAAACAAGTGAGTTATTTTAGATTAAGGTATATGAATATCTGAACGATTCTTCGGTATTTCTTTTCATGAAAAGGTAGAAAAGTTGTGTATATGCATTAAATTTTGTGCAGTGAAATGTTATGGAATCCAAGAAAAACATATGAACTCAGATTTGATTTTCAATTCTTTTTCAGGACATTGAGCTCATTTTCTTTCACGTGATGAGGAGACACTTCCAAGTTATTTCTCATAAAAGCATTGGAGCAAGGAACCAAGTGTTGGATCTCCCTTCCTAATGTGATGTCACCAATAGGAAGAAGAATTAAGGTTTTAAACCCCTTTTTAATTTGTTGAGTAAAACCTTTTGAACTTTGTAACTCTCTTTTTCTTCTTCTTTGTTGTCACGGATGATATGAAGTTTCTAATGGTTGCTTGATTCATTGATCCAACCCAAGTGATCAAAGTTCTTTATTTTCTCACAAATGAAATCTTCTATTTATGTGTTAACAGAGTTTTTGTTGTTGTTGTTGGGTTTGTGTGATCTAAACTAGGTTTGGGATTTTCATAGAATGATTCTTTGCGTGTTACATGCATGCTTGACTGTTTTTACTGTTTTAGTTGGATTTTTTAGTTTGTTTGTTGATGGAGATCATATTGAATGCATTGTATTATTGGATAAAAAAGCCAAGATAACTGCTCATAGAGCATGTTAAGAAAGAATTAGGGCTAATCAAGAACTTCGATTCAGACTCTTTTTTTATTCTATCTAATGGATACTGAGATTCAACATATGGTGGACTCCTTCATCGGAGCTTATGTGGTTGTAATCTCTCAAAACGACGTGAAGTACACAGACTTTATAAGTGACATCAATATCCAGGCTTCTACCATTCGTCTTGAGAAAGGTAAACTTCAAATACTCTTAATGCACAAGCTAGATTTGATTACGTATTGGACTTCTTGTTTTTGTTTGGTTCACAAGATTTAAGTACGTGGTGTAATAGGGTAAAAGAGTTTTGAGTATCCTTCAAATACTCGTTTCTTGATGCACAAGCTACTTTGATTACTTTTATGCTTTGATTACGTAGTGGTGTCAGGACCCTTTGTTCAAAGTTCTTGGAATAATATGGGTTTTATAAGTTTATGAAAATCACATTTTGGGGTTTTAATAAGTTTATGAAAATCATATTTTCTGCAGTAACATGCACTCATGAGAATCCCACCAATATCATTGCCGGTGGTGAAGCTCTATTTCTAGGAAGTGACATCAAGGTCAGTTTATGACCCAACCGAGGGTGTCTAGTAGCCATGACCCAACCGACTAATTCTCTGGAGATTTATCCACTGTTAACAGGTAAATTTAGTTTACATTGAAAATTATCAATCCGTCTTACTCTGAGGACTAGACCACATGTCACTAAATAGATTTTTGCATAAAGAAGATAAATATTGGTTAACCACAGTGTCAGACTTGAACCCAAGCAAAGGAAGCAACAACTTCCATAGTTAAGAAGTCCAAAACTTTATTTTGGCTTCTAGTCTTTATAACTCTAGGACTGACAGTGGCTAAGCATTAAGCTTTTTGAACTAATATTTTGCGATATTGCATCAAGAGAAAATAGAGTAGGAAAATGAAACTTATTTGAGTTAATTCCACACTAACTTTTTTTTTTAATAATGGAGAGTGAAAACTGTTCCAAAATTCTATTAGTTTAAAATTCTAAAAAATAATAGAGAGTGATATATAATGCAAACGTGCTATTGTTTTTTCTAAAACCGTAAAACTAGAAAACATAAGTAATTCAAATCTCTAGAAACACAAATAATTGTAAGAACAATTTTTATTTATTACTTTAGAATTTTCTCAAAATTAAAGTTCTCAATGTTTCTCTTAGATCTTTTATGATCTGTTATCTTAGATTTTATGGAACACCTCTTCATTAGATTTATATTTATAGTGAAAGCCAATTTTCTTTAACATATGAGATATGAAAACATAAACCTAATCTAATAGAAAAAATTTCTTTTTCATATTTTAAATTTTCTTTTGTATTTATCTCTTGACATATTAAATATTAATTAATATTTTAAGTTTTTACAAGTTTAGAATTATCCAACAATCATTCCATTAATTCCAATTTGAATTAGGAAGATCAATTTCTTGGACTCCAGGTAAGCTCCTCATTTGCTTGAACTTAATCTTTGCTAATGGCTTGGTAAGGATGATGGTCTTCTGCTCAACACCCAACACATGCTCCACACACTCACGAATGAAATGATATTCTGAAAGTACGTGCTTACTTCTTCCACGGAAAATGGGATTCTTAATTAGAGCAATGGCTGATTTGTTTTCGATTCTAATTATGACATTCTCGCCTTCTTCACTTAGTTTATCACACAACAACTCCTTGATCCATATAGCTTGCTTCACCGCCTCTATTGCCGCTATGAACTCTGCTTCACATGATGACAATGGGACCGTCGTCTGCTAGTGCAACGTCCAAGTAATCAATGATGGACCATAATAGAATGCATGTCCTCACGTGCTCCTCCCGTCATCAACATCAATATTGTGATTGTTGTCACTATAACTAATGACGCTCTTTGATCCATCTCTCTTGAAGAACATAGTGAAGTTTGTTATTCCTTTTACATATTGTAGTATGTGTTTGATGGCTTGTCCATGAGAGTATCCCAGATAGTGCATGTATCTACTCTGAACATCCACTGCGTAACACAAGTCAGGTCTTATGTGAATAAGATACTTCAAACATCCTATGATTCTTCTGAAATCCATAACATTTATCTATGATTCATCCTCAACTTTTGAGATTTTCAAAGTCAACTCCATTGGTAAGCAGGTCGCGTTACACGCTTCCATCTTTGTGTCACATATGATTCCTTGAGCATCCTTTTTTGTTTTATTCTAATTTTGTCTGCTCTTTGAATCACTTATATGCCAAGGTAATACATTAGGTTACATAGATATTACATCTCAAACTTCTTTGATATCTCTCCTTTGAATTGTTTAATCACTTTAAGCGAAGTCCCCGTCACAAATAGATCATCAACGTAAATGACTATTAGCAAGAAGTTTTCTCCTTTCTTGCGGTACACTGATGGTTCCTTCGTGCACTTCTTAAATCTCATATCCTTCATAACCTGATCGATTTTCACATTCCAAGCTCTTGGTGCTTGGCTTAACCCATACAAAGCCTGGCGTAACCCATACAAGCCTTGCGCAACACATCAACTCGATCTTCTTCTCTTTTCTTTTCAAAACCTTCGGGTTGTATTACATACACTGTCTCCTTTAGATCTCCATTCAATAAAGCGGTCTTCACATCCAGATGATGAATCTCTCATCCATTTGTTGCTACAAGGGTTATTAAGAGCCGTATAGTTACGAGAAGTGCCACTGGTGCAAACACTTCATCGAAATCTATTCATTTTCCACAAGTCGCGCCTTATACTTGTTCACTGTACCATATGCTTTTCTTTTAATCTTGTAGATCCACTTTAACCCTATAGGTTTCACTAGAACCGGTCTATCCACAAGCTCCCATGTCTTGTTTCTTGTGATATACTCCAATTCGGCTATGGTAGCCTCAACTCTATTGTCTTCACAAAATAGATTGAACTTAACTGAGGTAAATTCTCCTCCTTTATCAGTGCAAAATGTTTTGATGGTTGATCTTTTGAAACGATCGAATAACTCACTCTTCTTCTTCAATAATATGGTCGAGAATGATTGTCTAATTTTCTTTCCTGCTAGACATGTGTCACACACGCTTTCTTCGTTTGTTACACATGGTATTCCTACGACCATCTTCTTCTTTACCATGTTGTATTCTTCTATGTTTTCTCCTAACGAGGCTGCCTTGGATGATAAACTCGATATTTTCACGCAAATTCATCAACCGTATCATTATCATCCATCTTCAACCTGTCAAACTCCATCATCAACATCTGGAGTCTCGCCTCCCTTACACAATCAGCTCTAAGGTGTCGTGACTTGATGGCGTTCCAGATATTTTTCAATGCGGTTTCTTTCCCACCTGGAGAATCAAAGTTTCGGGAATGGATTGAAACCTCTGAGTCTGGTTCTATCGTATCACACACATCATGAACACGGAGTAACACCCTCATCCTCATCGACCAAACTGTATAGTTTGTCGATGACAACATCAGACATTGGATGGATGTGGATCCAAAGTTCTTCGTGTGTGGTGCAGCTCTAGTCACGTTCGCCATCTTGAGTTCGTGATTTCTCAACAGTTACAAGGATCAAAGCTTCAACTTAAGCTTAGATCGAGTTTCCAACCTGAGGCTCTGATACCAATTCAAATCTCTAGAAACACAAAGTATTAAAATAACAACTTTTCTTATTGATTTAAAAACTTTTCAAAAATAAACTCTCAATGTATCTCTTAGATCTCTTATGATCTACTTTATTAAATCTTATGAAACACATCTACATTAAATCTATATTTATAGTAAAAGACAATTATCTTTAACATGTGAGATATGAAAATACTAACCTAACCTAAATAGAAAATTTTATTTTCTTATTCTATATTTTATTTTTGTGTTTATCTTAACATATTAAACACTTATTATGTTAATTGTCTAATAATATGTTAAGTTTCAAGCTTAGAATTATCCAACATTAATTTGATTCAAAACAGGTTTTTGGTTTTAATACAAAAAACCCTCATTTAAATTCGGATTCCTAAAAAAAGTGGAAAACCGTTTATGAAAAAGAAGGTTGAAATAGTAATGGCCAAACCGGGTTTTGACTGGTTCAATTTGACAAATTAAGGGCTTGTGTATACTATTTACTACAATATGGAAACTAACTAATTAACTTTGTATCAGGATTCTTATTCATTTATGGTATAGGAAATAATTCTCAGGCCGTTGTATATATATACTCAATACAATAAGAATTTATGGGTATCCAACTAAGAAAACAAAAATTTTTTTTTCATTGTAAGAAAAAAAAAATCCCTAATCTTGTACTTTCTTGAGAAAGAAACATGGAATTAGCAAACGAGTGGAACCCTCCTCAACTGCCTCGGCCTCCGTCACCACAATCTATGTTGTTGTTTAAGTTACTACCAGAGGACATTGTTCTGATTAGGCCTAGGCGTTCGGGTACCCGTTGGCATTCGGATCGGATTTTGGTTCTATTTTATAACACCTCCTAGGTCCTATTTTAGTAAATTTGCAAATACGGGTCGGATTCGGATATAACACATCGATTTCGGATTACCCATATATCGTCCGGATTCGGGTTATCTCGGATCGGTACGGATATACCCGAAGTAAAATCTAAAATTTAAAAGCAAAACATAAAAAATATATACTTATTTATATATAATTTGAGTATTTAAGGTACTTATTTAATTTTAAATACTAATTGTTAGATATTGTATCAAAATAAATATGAAATTTAAGATTTGAAGTATATATTTATTTTTCATATATTTATATTGTATATTAATTTGGATATCCGGATCGGTTTCTTCGGATATTTTTTTTGGATTTTTTCGGGTTTTGGGGTTTTTCGGGTTACCCGTTCGGGTTCGGTTAATAACACTTCGTGTTCGGATATAGTTTGTAACACCTTACAAGATCCATTCGGGTATTTTTTGCATTTCGCATCGGATACGGATCGGTTTTCTCGGTTTGGGTTCAGTTCGGATTACGGATTTTATGCCCAGGCCTAGTTCTGAGTATCTTGGCTCGCATCCCGACGTCATACTACCCAACGCTCTATCTAGTCTCCAAGAGATTCCGGTCGCTAATCATCTCCGAGCAGCTCGGCATGATGAGATCCTACCTTGGAGCCCGAGAGGAATGTGTTTATGTCTGCATACAATCGCGCATCCATCCTCGTGACTGTAGATGGTTCAGTATGTGGAAAAATCCCAATGATTGTAAACCCTTTTTTTATTGGAAAACGAGAGACAAGTGCACCGGAAATTTTCTATTACCAGTGCCTTCGTCCTATTTTCCTCGCTTGCCAATATGCTGTAAAGAAACTTAGGTAGAGCTTAGCACTAGCCCAAGACCGTAATAACCGAGAAACCCGAAAGAACCAAAAGAACTTCTAAGTATGAAGAGTAATATGGAAGAACTCTCAAAGAAATTTAGAGAACTTTGAGTGGAACACTATTTCTTTCTTTAAGAAAGCTTCTTATTACTTTGCTTGTTTTTTTTCTTATGTGTTACAAATGAAAGGGGAGGGAGCTATTTATAGGCTCCAAAACTTCAAAATATCTTACATAACTTATCTTATTCTCTAGAACTCTCTACCATAATATCTAGATTTTTTTTACTAATACTTATCCAAAAGAGCTCTCTAGAACATTTGAGGAGGTGATGATCTTTTATGATTTTTCTAGAGAGATTCTAGAACTTGGACTTAACTTTGGGTTTAGTCCATAATTAAGCATAGCCCAAAATCAAGTTTAACTTCAATACTCCCCCTTAAACTTGATTTTGTCCACCATTCCGAGTTTTGAGCGGAGTATCTCGAACTGACCTTTTGGTAATGACTTGGTAAAGATATCAGCAATGTTGTCCTCGCTTCGAACCTCCAAGGCTTCAATTGTTCCATCAAGCACCTTCTCTCTTATGAAATGATGTTCCAATTCAATGTGCTTCGTTCTTCCATGAAACACTGGATTATTGGCCAGCTTGATGGCACTTTGATTATCTCCATAGATGGTAACCGGTTTATTGATTGGCTCGAACAAGTCTTCAAGGAGTTTTCGAAGCCATATACATTCTTTGGCTGCGAGTGTTGAGGCTTTATACTCTGCTTCAGTAGTAGATAATGACACTGTTGCTTGCTTCTTGCTGCACCATGAAATGCTTGTGTCTCCGCATAAAAACACAAAACCCGAAGTTGATTTTCGATCATCTAAATCTCCACCAAAGTCAGCATCTGTGAAACCATGAAGAGACACCTTGGCATTATACTTGTACATCAGTCCCATGCCAAGAGTTGTCTTCACATACTTCAATATCTTCTTTGCTGCTTCTAGATGTGGCTTCCTTGGTTCCTGCATAAACCGACTAACAAGACCAACCGCAAAGGCAATATCTGGTCTTGTAATGGTTAAGTATAAAAGACTTCCAACAAGAGAGCGATAAATTCGAGGATCGGGTAACAAGGATCCTTCATCACGCTTAAGCTTCATGTTAGTATCCATTGGAGTAGAACGTACCTTTCCTTGGTGTACTCTAAACTTTTCAACAATCCTTCTTGCATAACTTTGTTGGCCGATGAATATACCATCCTTAACCCTTTCGACCTCTAGGCCAAGAAAATGATTCAGCTCACCTAACTTCTTCATCTCAAACCTTATCGACATATCCTCTTGTAGGCGAGCAATTTCAGCATCATCATTTCCGGTGATGATCATATCGTCCACGTACAGGAGGACTACTACGTGAACTCTTCCACTCTTCTTGAAGAATAGACTTGGATCAGCATTTGATGCTGTATAGCCACAAAACTGAAGATATTGAGCAAGCTTTCCATACCAAGCTCTCGGAGCTTGTTTTAACCCATACAAGGCCTTCTTAAGCTTGCACACATGGTTAGGATGTTCTCGTGATTCAAAACCAGGTGGCTGCTCCATAAATATTTCCTTGTCTAGCTCACCATAGAGAAATGCATTCTTCACATCTAACTGCCATAACCTCCATCCAAAGCTTGCAGCTAGAGATAAGAGTGAGCGTACCGTAGTCATCTTTGCTACTGGGCTAAAGGTCTCTTCATAATCTTCTCCATACTTCTGAGAGAACCCTCGAGCAACCAACCTTGCTTTATATCTATCAATGCTCCCATCTGCTTTTCGCTTCAGTCGATACACCCATTTACAAGAAACAGGTTGAGTATCCTTGGGTTTCGGAACTAAATCCCAAGTTTCATTTTTTATGAGAGCATCCATCTCCTCCTTCATTGCGGTCTCCCATTCCGCAACTCCTTTTTCTTCATAGTAAGATGATGGCTCATCTTCATCCAAAGGAGCTGCAAAGTAGCAAGAGTACGTGGTGACAAACCTTTCATCTCTGAACCGAGCGGGTTTGACAATGTTTCTTTTTGGTCGTTGGTTGGCAATGGAACCATGATTTTGTTCCTCTTCTTCATCTTGGTCAATGCTCCCCCTTTCACCTTGATTCTCCTTTTCAAGACTTTCATACTCACTCTGAACTTGAATAACTTGTTCACCAGTCTTGGAAGACCCTGAGACATCTTGCTCAACCAAGACTTGAGGTGGTCCATAGTAAGATGATACTTCGTCAAAGACAACATCACGAGACACTGTGTATTTATGTGTCTCCGGATCCATACACCTCCAGTCTTTCCTTTGTTCATCATAACCGACAAAGATACACTTCTTTGCCTTTGCTTCTAACTTTGTTCTTTGAGAGTCGAACACATGGACGTAGCAGACTGATCCAAATATCCTCAGATGCTTCACCGTTGGCTTCTTTCCGTGAATCATCTCATAAGGAGACTTCATGTTGTTTGGACTAAGTGGCATCCGGTTGATGACATAGGCTGCACATCTCATTCCTTCTGCCCATAAGGCTTTAGGTAAATTCTTGTCATGTAGCCAGCTTCTGCACGTCTCGGTTATATGCCTAATCTTTCTTTCTGCTACTCCATTTTGTTGAGGTGTATATGGACATGTATATTCTCTCTTAATGCCATTCTTTTGGCAAAAAGAAAGAAACTCCTTTGACATGAACTCTCCTCCATTATCCGTCCTAAGAGTCTTTAGCTTCCGACCAAGCTCTCCTTCCACGGTAACCTTGAATTCTTGGAATCTTTGAAATACTTCTGATTTTTCCTTCACAAAGTATACCCAAGTGTACCGTGAGAAATCATCTACGAACAGCAACATGTAACGGAATCCGGAATAGGAGGATGTTGTCGTTGGACCCATTAAGTCACTATGAACCTTCTCCAAAGGACCACTGCATCTTGAGGTTGATTGATCAAATGGAAGTCTATGTGACTTTCCATATTGACAACCTTCACAAACTCTCACTCCATCTTGAATCTTCAACTTTGGGAGCCCGTGAACCAAGTCTTTATTTACCATTACTTTTAGCTTGGTCATATTAATATGACCAAGTCTAGCGTGCCAAATAGAAGCATTATCATTTGTACTCATCTTCTCCACATAGGCATGTGACGCCGATAAAACATATAAGTCCTTAACCCGTGCTCCAGTGTGAACAACGTCCGCCTTTAACTCTTTAATATTCTTTAAAAATTTAACATCTCTTGGACCAAATAGAACATAGTTACCTGAGTCAACCGCATTCACCACCGAAAGAAGATTCTTCTTAACTCCAGGGACATGGTAAACATTCTTGAGGGTGATTGGTTCTCCATCATCTCCTTTGATGACAACGGTCCCTTCCTTCTCAATTCGATGGATTGAATTGTCCGCAGTAATAATGGCTTCTTTCCCGTCATGATGTTGAAGACTAGAAAATAACTTCTCATCTCCGGTAATATGATGGCTACAGCCCGAATCCACAATCCAATCATTTCCCAAAATTTTAGTTGTGGGTGTACCTGGATGTGCAGCCTCCACCGTGAAGCATTTCCCCCATTCTTCGTCTTCAGTATGACTTCTTTTCTCCGCCATATTTGTTTCCGTCAACTTGACTCGACAATCCTTTTTGAAATGCCCAAGCTTTCCACACCGGTAGCACTTGAATTTTTTCTTATCTCCTATGGAAGGTCCATCATTGTTTCTTGGACAACCATCTCTCGTTTTAACCTTAAAGTTTTGTTGTCTCTGGGCTACAAATGCACTTCCCGAGTCATCCGTGATTTTGACTCCTGACATTTGCATGGCTAGGGACTCTTGCGAAGCTAGCAGATTTTCAAACTCTTCCAAGGAAGGCTGTGTAGCCCATCCTTGAACTGAAGTCACAAACGGTGTATACTCGGGCCGTAAACCTCGAATAATATACCGCTTTAACCGTGATTCAGAAATAGACTCCTCTGGATTTAGAGTATTAATCTCAGAGCATAGATTTTTCACCTTAATGAAAAAATCTGAGATTGAAGACTCCCCCTGCTTTGCATTTGCAAGCTCGTTCTCCAATAGTTGTAGCCTGGCCTCATTCTTCTTGTTGAACAATTGATCTAATGCTTGCCAAATTGAACTAGCAGAAGTACACTTTGAGACATGCTCAAATATGCTTGAAGATATGGACCTCTTCAAAGCAAACTCCGCCTTGGCATTCTTCCGTGTCCACTCCTTTGTCGCTTCCGCGGTTGCAGCATTTCCCCTTGGTGGTGTTGTGCTACTACCACCGACGACATCCCATAAGTCCTCACTCACCAAGTATGACTCCATGCATGACTTCCATAACCGGTAGTTAGATTGGTTTAAGATTTCCATTCCCAATCCAACAACACGACCCGTTGATTCCATACTTAGAATAAACCCGAGCTCTCTTTAAATCGATCTTGATTAAGGACAAGATTAGAATAGCTCTGATACCATGTAAAGAAAAAATCCTTATAGTGTTTAACACTAGCCCAAGACCGTAATACCCGAGAAACCCGAAAGAGTCAAGAGAATTTCTAAGTATGAAGATTAATGTGGAAGAACTCTCAAAGAGATTTAGAGAACTTTGGGTGGAACACTCTTTCTTTCTCAAAGAAAACTTCTTATTATTATTCAACTTCTTATGTTACAAATGAGAGAGGAATGAGCTATTTATAGGCTCCAAAAGTACAAAATATCTTACAAACCTAATCATAATATCTAGATTTTTCTATCATAATATCTAGATTTTTTTTACAAAAATATCTAGATTTTTCTACCACAACCTCCTTACTTTCTAGATATTTTATCAAATTAAAACTTCTAGAATATGGGCTTAATTTGGGTTTAGTCCAATAAGAGATTTTAGATTATAAACCCATAATCAAGCAAAAGCCCAAAATCAAGTTTAACTTCAATATCCCTAAGATCAGCTAGAGAGATAAACTCATGGTAACCCCAACCTAATCCCAGACTAGTGAACCAATGATTGACTGCGAAAAAAAAAGTTGACAGAAAATCATTCATTAGTCACCACGGATGTGTCCATAACAATGATGAATATATATATATATAGGATCAACATGTATATCATCTGCTTGCTTGGCTTTTCGATGGTTCCCCGAAATAACGAGAAGATTAGTTGGTTAACAACTCTAAGCTTGGCTCGAACATAAATCTTCTCATAGGGTTTGACTTTCTCTTTCGCATTAAGGATAAGATACATAGACAAGGCTTTTCCCTCTCCTGTTGCACAGCCACTTGGATTCACTTGTATATTCCTGATCATCATATGGAATATCTGTTACTACACTACAAGAAAACATCGCGATTCTGAGGAAAAAATTCGTCGGTATGTTGTCGGAATTAAGGAATTTCGTGGATATACCGACGACAATGGTCGTCGGAAATATCTCCTTGGAATTTCACATTTCCTCGGAATTTCCTCGAAAATTTCTGAGGAAATTCCGAGGACCGAATATTCCGTGGAAAATTTTCGAGGAACCGGTTTCGTCGGAAATTTCCGAGGAACACTACTTTCCTCGGAAAGTTCCGACGGATAACCATCCTCAGAAAATTCCGACGACAACATTCCGACGAAAGCGGCCGTCGGAATTTTTCGACGAACAAGGCCGTCGGAAATTTCCGAGGACTAGTGTTCCTCGGAAGTTTCTGACGAAACGTGGTCCTCGGAAATTTCCGAAGGCCGTGTTCGTCGAAAAATTCCGACGAACTGGCTTCCTCGGAATTTCCTAAAATATGATTTTTTTTTGCAAAATTATAAATTATTTTATTTTTAATTAGAATTCGAAAATATAAAATAAAATTTTAAATTGAAAATATATTAGAGTTGTACAAATAAAAAAAACATTCAGAGTTTTCGAAAAAAAAACTACGGGAACTGCTCGTTCGGGTACATCCTCCTCATCATCTCCATCATGCGCTCGTTAACCCTTCTCGTTTCCTCCCATCCCTTTTCTTGTTCCGCCATTTTTGCCTCCAACGCAGCTATGCGGTTATCCTTGTCCTGCAGCTGCTCCATAACCATCGAATCAGGAGGCGGTTGTGATGTAGAAGGAGGAACCGATTTGGCTCGACGACCCAAACCGACCAAACGTCCCTTCTTCTTTGGAAGCGACTGAAAGAAAAAATAAACAAATTTTAATAATAGAAATTATTATAAAATAAAAATAAAAAAATAAATTAATTGAATTTTTATAAAAACATCTTACCGATTCAACAATCTCGTTGATTCGAGCTGTGGACAGGGATACCGAGGCCGTCGAAGTGGAGTCGATCTGGGTTTGAAGCTGGGATAGACGGAATTCTTCGTCGTCCTTGAGAGTGGTGATCATGTCGACCACCTCCTTCATAAGACCATCATCAATCTCCCCGGTATGCTTGTTGGTATGCGCCATCCTCAACAGTTTGAACTCATCAACCGGCTCGCCATCATTTTCTTCCGCCTAGAAAAAAACATAAGTTAAAAAAATATTATAAATCAGAATAAAGGCATAAAAATACTTAAGTAATTAAAAAAAAAGAGATTCAACTTACCATTATATCTCCGAGAGTGGCAATACTCCTGGCACCCAAGTTGTGCTTGGCTATGCCCTTCCCGCCATGATCGCTCTTGCGGTTGGTGGAGTTGGTGGCGGATGTTGTTTCTGTCTCGTCTTTCTCCCAATGCTCACATAAGTCCTTCCAGACCGTGTCGTTCATCGACTTCGAGACCTTTTAAAAAATATAAAAATATAAAAAAGTTAAATAAATCTAAAGATAGATTAATAAATAAAAAACAAGTTAATAAATTTAAAAATAGATTAATAAACCGGTACCTTATCGACATGCCACTTCTTCTTCCACTCATAGATCTGTTTCCCATAGTTGTCCATAACTTTATGGATGAAGTTAGCACGGATAAAAGACGTCTGACGGGGATGCCAGGTGAACTCTTGCTGAAAAAAACACAATTAGTAAAATATTAATATTAAAAATGAAAAATATAACTTAAAAACGTAGAATACTTACCGCAAACTGACGAAACCACATCTCCTGTTCGTGGGGAGGGAAGTGGGTGAAAGTCGGATATCCCTTCTTGAGGTCCAAGTACATCATCCGGTTGATCCATGCGCTGATCTCGTTCCCGGATCGGTTGAACCTACCAAAAATGACCAAATTATTAATAATGGATCAACACTTAAAGAAAAAAAAAGACTCTTTATTACCATGTTTGACCTGGTCCCGTAGGATACTCAGTGAGATAGGGAAGACGCTCATGACCGGGCTGTTGAACCAACTCCTCAACACTCATCGCTCTCGGAACGACCGGAGGATCGGGAGCATGATCAAGTGAGGGAGCTGTACGGTAGGTACCCTGGGACGGCGACGAGTCATGAGAGTCCCGAAACTGGCTTCCCGAACCACCAGAACCTCTTGCAACGGGACGACGAGGTCGAGATCGACTCTGATCACCAGTAGACCTATAAATTAAAAAAAAAAGATTTAGAAATAGTTTTAATGACACTAAAATCTAAAAATAGGCTTTAATCACAATTTGTTTTTAAAAAAAGTTGTAATAATTTAGAATTTCATCACAAAAAGGTTTCATAAAATATTAAAAATAACTTTATTAATTTAAAAAAAAAATTTAAACCACAAAAAAAGTTTCAGTAATATAAAAAACCTTTTAATAAATAGGAAAATACTTTATTAATTTAAAAAATAGTTTTAAATCACAAAAAAATTCAGTAATATAAAAAACCTTTTAATAAATAGGAAAAAACTTTATTAATTTTAAAAATATGGTTTTAAATCACAAAAAACCTTTTAATAAATAGGAAAATACTTTATTAATTTAAAAAAAGTTTTAAATCAAAAAAATTCAGTAATATTAAAAACCTTTTAATAAATAGGAAAATACTTTATTAATTTAAAAAATAGTTTTAAATCACAAAAAATTATAATTTCCAAAAATTAAAATTTTAGAAAATTAAAATTGATAATTTCCATAAATTAAAATTTATAAATCAACAACAATAACAACGACAACAACACAATCAACACAAAAACCAACTAATTCCCCTATTTACCAATCACCCTAACAAAATCACAATCTAAAACATCTAAAATCCTTAAAACTAAGTTCAAATCCTAATCAAAACAACTAAGGATGATGGGGATTAAGGACTTACATGATTTGGAATGAAATAGAGGAGATTTGAGGAGGTTTCGCGACTGAGAATCGAGAGAGAGGGGGGGGGAGTTTTCGCGGCGGCCGATAGGAAGAGAAGAGAAATGAGGAAGAAGAACTCCCTAGGGTTAATAAAACCAAAAATTCCGACGGAAAAGGGGTCCTCGGAATTCCGTCGGAATTTATTAATTTAATTTTCGCAAAAAATGTTTGGCGGTTTGAGTTCCCGGGTACTAAAAATTCCGAAGAAATTCCGACGGACATATAAAAGTCCGTCGGAATTTCCTCGGAAAATATGTTCCTCGGAAATTCCGAGGAAACATTGTTTGAGGTTTCAAAACCTAAACTTTTGATACGGTAAATCATTCATTGAATAATTTGATAGATTGTCAATGGATAACATGACAATAGATGCCTATAAACCATGAAATTAAAGAATTATTAAAACGAGTACACGTATTGTCGTTTCTGTTCATTAAAATGTATAAGTGTTTATGTTGTAGTTTAAGGATTTCGTTTATACAATCGGAAAGTGTCTATAATTTGGGTACCACACCATTTTTTGAATTCATAATCAATTCAAAACACTAACAAGGTTTTTACAAGTCTTATTCAATCCGTAAATCGCTGTTTTCGGTTCCGAAACCTTGTTTCGTCGGAATTTCCGACGAATGCTTGTTTTCCTCGGAATTTCCTCGGAATTTTCCGAGGAAATTCCGAGGAAATGAAACCCTTATATCAAATCCCTAAAATTCGATTATTACATTGAACTTTTCCGAGGAAATTCCGAGGAAATTCAACACTTCCTCAGAATTTCCTCGGAATTTTTATATTTAAAAAAAAAAATCCTATACTACTCTGTTTCAGAGTCATCATCATCTCCAGATGAATCTGAATCTGGATCTTGGTGAAACTCTCCAATATCTGGTTCATCCTCCATGTGAACGACAGCTTCCTCTCCATAGTCGGTAAAATCGATAACAAGGTCAAAAGCAGTTACATCTCCTTCTGCACTTAAGTTCCCGGATGTGCTTGGTTGTAGTGGGTCTTGCAGCTCAGAACTTCCCTGAACTCGTCCTCTCGGGTTGAGTGATGTAACAGTGACCCATGGATCATCTTTGTTCCTAACCCGGGGGTACGTAATATAACAAACCTTTAACATTTGGAAAAATATTTATAAATTTTTTAATTAATGATGATTGATGATGAAGCATTGTGAATAATTGACATATATATATATTTAATTACCTGATCGGCCTGAGAAGCAAGAATGAAAGGATCATAATATTTCAGCTTTCGCCTCGAATGTACTGATGTAACACCAAATGCATCTGTTCTAACACCTCGATCTGGAGTGTTGTCGTCCCAATCATAATAGAAAATAGTACACCGCAATCCAACCATGCCCGGATACTTGATTTCCAAAATCTCGCGTATGTTTCCGTAGTATACATCATCTCCTGATGCAGAACAAACGCCAGCATCATAAGTCGTACTCGAACGTCTCCTCTTTTGAGTTGTGAATGCATATCCCCGAGTACAAAATATCGGATATGACTTCAAAACATACTTTGGGCCACACACCATCTCGCGTATCCAATCGTCAAATGTTTCACCTCTGGCCATACTAGCAGACACCTATTAATAAAACATATACTAGCAGATACCTCTGGCCATGCTAGTATTTATAGATGAAATCTGTCGACAATTCCGAGGAATTTCCGAGGAAATTCCGACGGCAACGGCTAGTTCCTCGGAATTTCCTTGGAATTTAGTCAAATCCCCCAACGGCTATCTAACGGCTATAATATATCCTCGGATTTTCGTCGGTTTTTTCTGAGGAACACACGTTCCTCGAAATGTCCTCAGAATTTTCCGATGGATCTACGCTTCCTCGGAATTTCGTCGGTATATTCCGAGGAACCACAATTTTTGGGTCCTCGGAATATTCCGAGGAACTCATTTTCCCTCGGAATTTCCCTCAGTATATTAATGTTGTCTTGTAGTGCTATCACTATAAGCTAACTAAATTAAAAGAGTTTAATCTTGAACTAGTGTTGGACTCACCAATTCCTTCCTCCGACTAAGAACGTATCAGAGCAGTACATATATCCGAGCAACGTGGAGAAACTCCGAATAGTCCAGGTGAACCCTGGCTTATCGAAGTTCCTAGCAACCGAGAATACTTCTGAACTTTGAAAGTAATAGTCACACCAACACCAAACTCGCAGTTATCTCCATCGTAGAGGTATCCGTTGTGTACGTTGAAAGTAATAGTCACACCAAACTTCGTCCAACTATCTACTTCGGAAAATAAAGTGAGAAATGAGATAGTTGGATGGAGTTCAAGTTCGGGCTCGAGATTCGACAAATTGGCTTGCGATCTAAAAGATTAATTTCTTTTTCCAAAAGTCATTTGTAAATTATTGCTGACAAGTCAACAAATATCTATCTCATTTAATTAAATTTTGTAACTTAAAACATTGATTATTTTTTGTAACATAAAAATAATAATTTCATTAAGTAGAGAATGAATTTTCATTGAAAGCAAAATTTATTTCACTTTATGGAAAATGGTCATTGAGTTTTGCTATAAAATCAAACCACATTCTTCTCATTTGAGATACCAAGAAACATACCACATCCAAAAAACATTCTCTCACTTAAAATAGTTATGCTAGTTATTTTTTATTTATTTTGTGTTTGAGAGTATAACACAAAATAGGTTCATTAGCTTCTAGTCTGAGTGATGCGGAATAGTCGAAGTGTGGTTGTATCCTGGGATTTTGATTGTGTAAACACTGTCACACTACGGGCAATTAAAGAATTTTAGAAATGGTGTCTCGCTTCCACACGAAATCGTTCTTGTTCATCATATTTTGGTATTAAGTACTGTATATTTTATTTATGTTTTTTATCATTATATAAACAAATTATTCGGTTTGCCATATTGTACAAATCATGGTCCTACAATCTTAATTCTTTAATTTTCGTTATTACACTAACGAAAAACTGATTATTTGTTAACTTTTGATAAGAACAGGTTTTAAGAACAAGTATCAGAAAATTGTTCTGGCTTTTCAGATCGATTGATATTTGTGTTGCATTTGTTTATTGGTTATTTTGGTTCTAAAATTTGTTGTTTACTCAACAAATTTCAGAAAATATATCTCTTAACCTATTGCCATATTCCAGCTTTGTCAATAGTATGAATATTAT
>CAJHQP010005131.1:0-48722 GCA_905132765.1 Moricandia arvensis | reverse complement strand
TATTATTAAATATGGTCAGACCATTTTCAAACTGATTTTACTGAACTTCATCGACAAAATATATCTGCTCTGAGGTTATTACAACGATGCTCTCCTCGTGGAGGCTCGGGCATCACACAGTTTGCGGAGAGTGACTAATGTCGCTGATCTAATCCTCCGGGATTCCCTCGACGAAGATGGAATGTGACACAGAGACATAAACAACCACTACTCCTGAACTCCACGGTCTTCAACGGAGCATCGCATTTCATCGTTAGCATGATGTGTCTCCCGGTTTAATCGCGTGTGGGCGTTACTATGCGACAATACACAGTTCTCTGTGTACGTTTGTGGAGCCGAATTCGCATTATCGATTCCGTTGATGAATTAGGAACGCCATGGTAAACGCCATAGTGTCCAGAGGTCCCCGTAATATCTGTTTAAACGCACCACGCCAATCAGTCAGAATACAATAAATATGCTGTTGAAAACAAAGTAAGAATCGAAAAGAGAGCAAATAGATGTCTTATTCCAAATTTGCGTATGACTGTTTACAACAGGATGGGAGCTCGCTATGAGGGCTGTTGGAGAGATCCCTAGTTCTAATCACCTAAGACTGCAAAATCCTAATTGAGTCGCAGCTCGAATAACAAAAACGGAAAAGTTGCCTAAATGCTCTAAGTGCTAAGCTATGTTTGCTATGAGTAGAGATTTTCGTGTGTCTCCTGCATCATCACCCTCGAAGTCCTTATATACTCCTCTAGAGGCAGTTTCTCTTTCTCCTGCCCTTGTCGAATTTATCACTTCGCGGAAATATTCCTTTTTTTCTCGATTTCATGATTATCTTTGGAAACTTAACATTTATCCTTTCGATCTTGACATTTATCTTTCAAACTTAACATTTATCCTTTCCCGCAAAATAAAAAATAAACGTCACAAAGTTTGGACTTGATTTTTGGATAAAATCGCGAGCGGGCCTTTAGCCGAGCTTTAGACCTCTTCGGGCATTTTTCTAACTTAGGCATTTCTACAATTTTATCGAAATAACATTGCTAAGACGTCGTCGTCCGAGAGTTAGGATCTTTCGTATATGAAGCATGTGACTCTAGGTTTTTAGTAACCGTTATCTTCTCATACGATCGACCCGATCCTTTTCTCGAGAAAACAAGTTCTTTCGGTAAGGTTCCAATGTCAATCCGATTGAGGCGAAAAAAGAAAAGTATGATAACTATCAAAAAGGGAGTTTAACGAGGACGAGGTGAAACTGGATTGATCTGACTTGCCGAACGAACGGGTCAGATTGCTCGTGTCATCTAACTCGCCCGTTTGACGAGTTGGCCTTGTCCAACTTGCTGTATAGGCGAGTTGGTCATGTCATGCCATCCAACTCGCCATACGGGCGAGTTAATCGATCCGTGCTGACCAACTCACCAGTATGGCGAGTTGGCCGGTCGTGCTGACCACTCACCCGTATGGCGAGTTGGTTGATCTGTACTGACCACTCGCCCGTTTGGCGAGTTGGCCTTGTCCAACTCGCCATATGAGCGAGGTGGTCGATTCGGGTTTCTTTTTTTGGATTTTTGCCCTAGAGACTTGCGTTAAGTAGATTTTGAGACTTCTTTCGCATAAAAACATGATTTTTTAGATGCTGATTTCGAGAATACCGTTGTGCCCCCAACAAACGCATTCTTCCGGTAGGTTTCCGACGTTGTTTTTGTCGTAACCCATTTTGACCCCAGCAGTTAGCCCCCAGCTCGTTAGAATCGCAGGTTATAGCGAGCGGTTTTGGCAGGTTTGGTAAGTTAGGCGGAATCAGTGTTTGAAAAAGTCCGTTGAAAGTGGTCTACTTATTCCTCTAAGAGCGGAATGGAGTAGGATTGGGGCTGCACCTTGTGAGGGCTGCCTACGTACCCTTATAACAGGGATCAAGCCTTTCGTAGTTTGTTACGGAGTTAAGGTTCTTACTTCTTGTTTTCCAGTTTAGACACTTATGGTTTAGATGTGTGTCGTGTAGACATTATCAGGCATGTTGCTGCCCAACGAGTTTGTAAATTGGACCTTTGTCTGCCTCGAGACCGGCTTTGTAGGCTGTTTATTTTGGACGAGTGTGGCCGTACTATTTTGGACGAGTGTGGCCGTACTTACTTTGGATCCAGACCTCTTTGCGATTTTTTTAATGAATAAACTAGGCTTTTTTTTGAAAATGACTTTAAGTAGATTCGGATTTTTGTTAAGTATAGAGGGAGAGATACGAGTTGTCATCTCGTTCCCAACTCTTTTGCAGATAATCCTATTCGTTGCTCGCTCGGGATGTTTGAGAAGTTTTTTCAAAGTTTCGTGAGCGCTTAGATATGGACAAAGAGACATGCTTTCAGGATCTCGTATCTTTTCGATATCATGCCTTGAGACATTAGAGACCATTTTGCTAGGTTTAGGGTAAGACCTAGGTCTAATCACAGTTTTAGGGGTGCAATGAATACTTTGGCTTACATTTCCCGTATCACTTTAGACCTGATTCCATCCCGCTTTAAAGTCCGCGATATGTTCTTGGCTTATGTGACTTGTATGGTAGGAATCGAGCATCTCTTTGAGGACAATTTTAAGTCTCCGAAAGTTCTGACCAAAATTTCAAATTTCTATTATAGCACTATTACCCTTGTGTCAGGTGTTCGAGAGCTATCTTTACGAGATGGCTTAGTCTGTTTAGGACATTAAGAGTTTGTTGTGATCAGCAACAAACTTATTTGTAGCATATAATTGTTTTAGAACATTTGCGAAGATACGTGTTTAAGAAGGTGTGTATGTTTTATTGTCGCGGACGGACTGGTTTTAGCAGTGATTACGACGCTCGTAACGAACGGATGGACGTATATCTCAAGGTAGTTCAGGATGTCGCTAAAGACCTTTGATTTCTTCGAACTCACTAAAGTTCCCCAAGGAGAAAATGTCTGCACTGACGAACTCGCGCCACTCAGCAGCAAACTCCGAGACCATGTCAAACGAACGATCCCAATCCATCGTATGGAAGAGCCCACTATGAACCTGCCCATCGAGAAAAAATATTCGTCACCCCAATCTCCGAGACGACTGACACAAAGAAAGACATAGGCACAAAGCAACCCAACCAACAAGAATCCGAGAAAACGACTCCAGACTGGAGAACGTAATTTGTCAAATATCTGGTCGATGTAAGCTACCCTCTGAGAAATCGAAAGAGCATCGATTAAAAAGCGAGAAGCGCCCATTAACGTCATCGTGGATGGATTCCTATACGATGGACCATAAAAAAATTCTACTCAAATGTATCCATGGCGAAGAAACCAGACTGTTCATGGCAGAGATGCACAGAGGTGTAGCTTGCAATCACTCGGGAGCTAAGACTTAGCCCTGAAAATAAAAGCCTTGGATTTTAACTGGCCAACCATGGTCGTGGACTGTGAATCCTACACCAACAGTGGATATGTGTCAGAAGCTTCTCCTCAAGCAAACAAAGCATGTGAAAGAGGTTTTGAAAAGCGGAGACTCACATAATGTCTAAGTATAACTATCACCCTACATTGTTTCAGCCACATCCTATCAAATCAATCACAAGAAACTTTATTTACCTTATCCTAGTATAGCAACTAAATTCATTCTACCAACAACTCAGCAAATACTAGTTTGACTCACCCGTCTACTGATTTCATTTGTTTGCATAAAATAAATGTGTATGCTTTACCTTGGGAGTATCGATCAAATGACACATGGACTCTTACCCCTGCAAATATCTGAGTACACATGTAGTCTTCTTTGATCTCTTTCCTCTCTATATTCTCACTTCTCTCAATCAATGTCTCCCTTCTTTTGAGGGTATCATTTTATTTTTTTATTGGCTGAGATATTTGACATGTTTCAATGAATCAAGCCCTAATGGATTTTGCCACCAGATCATGTTCACTTCTTTTGACCTTTATCTCTTTCTAGAATCATATGAATCAAGCTTTAATGGTTATAGCCACCAAATCCTGTTCGACTCCTTTTTAATCTAAAGGGGAGAGAGAGGGGAATCTGAAGCACACAAACTTTTACCATCCAGACTTGCAGAAGGAATCCGATCTAGTGTATACCAAGTCCCAAAGCAAGCTGATAATGTCAGGATTAGCGTTGGAAATCAGCTTCGGTTCCTTCAAACTTTCTATGCAAGAGTGATATAGTGGCAGGATGATCCACTTTGGTATCTCTAATAATCTCTGTAAACAACCTTCTAAGAAAGGTATTAAAGTGTGGTTAGTCAATAATACATTTTGATCATAGTCCCCTTATTGACTCAATAAAAGTTTTTGAAAAACTTATATAGTTATAAAAATAAAAATCAAAAACAAATAAATAGCATTAGCGAACCTTCCCCAAACTTAAATTACATTGTCCCAGTGTAATCCGCCCCGGATTGGTTAGGAAAAATCAAATCATAAGTAAATGGCTTAAAAGAGAAACTCGATACCGGACTATATAAAAGTGTACCGATTGATGTCACGATGATGATGTCAACCGATGGTCATGTTCCATGGTCGATAGATGTTTATACTTCAAAATCGATCGATGGTAAACCTGTAAGTTTCTACTCCTTTTTTAGAATAAGTTTAGAAAATAAAACTCAAAATAGAACACAATATTAGTAAACCTCTCCCAGACTTAAACAACACTATCACCAGTGTTATACAGTCTGAGATTGGTGAAGAAAATAAATCATAAGGACCAAATTTAACAAGAAAAATGATATACCTGCTTGTTGATGGTGACCATTGATCGACACAGTTAAGTAGCGAGCGATCGATGCTCAGTTTGATCTGTCAATCGACATTGATCAAGTGTCGATCGATGCTCTGTGCGATTTATCTTCCTCTGATCTCCTTTTTTTAACTTGAAATAAATGAATACGAAAATTAGTAATAAATGAAAAATCAAATCTAATTAAAACTTACTAAACAGTGGGTTGCCTCCCACTCAACGCTTGTTTTTAGTCTTTAGCTTGACGTTTTGAAACTCTGATTCAGTTCGATGAGATTGGGAACTTGCTCCGAAACAATTCCCAATGTCCGATATCTTCAGCTTCATCACCCTTTTTCTGAAAGCCTCCATTGACTCTTCTCCTTTGTCTATCATTTCAGCAATAAGAAGTGCTTGAAGCTTTGCAAATGGCTGAAAGAAGCATCTGTTGTGCTCTCTGTATTTCCTTACACCATCTGAGAAGTGGGGAATCAATGACAACCGAGGACCTTCCTTGATCCTTTTTCTCGTCTTCCAATTCCTCCTCTTCTTTCCCCCAAACTTGTTTGATCTCGTGGTGCCTCCATCGAAAATATTACAAAACACATCAAAACTCATTCTGCTTTAATCTGTGATGAGTGTCGATCGACGCTCTATTGTTGATGTCGATCGATGTTACAATGTGGTGTCGATCTATTCATCAATAATGTGTCGATCGATTCATCAATGATGGTGTCGATCGATGCTGCGACCGATGTCCTTGGTCGATGTCACCTTCATACTTCAATACTCTCTTAGAAACAACTGTATGCTGAAGATCATCAAATACCTCAATGTAGAGATCCACATGCACACTTCCATCTGGTGAATAGGAATTTTAACCTCAAAAACAACACTTGGAACCACAAACTTCACAGGGTCATGTACCATCTTCGCTTTTTTGTGAAAGCCATCATCTTCTTCTGCGCAGATAGGTGATCGTATATGTTTGGGACAGCAGATGTGAGGTCTTGGACATGTGCATTTCTCCCTAACTGGTCTTGGTTCAATCATGTAACTTGGTTGTTCGTCTAACAATGATTATCGATCGATGTCAGCTAGGTGGTATCGATCGATGTCAGTTAGGTGGTATCGATCGATGATGGCTTTGGGTGTTAATCGATGGAGTAGGGTGTTGTGGAGATGATATCGTGGTTGTTGTAAATTGATACTAGCTTTTGGTGAAGTTTTGAGATCTATTATCGAAGTGTGCTGATCGTCATCAAGCTTCAGCTCTGAGTTCTGATGCATATATTCAAACCATTCTTCTAGCTCCATAGTGGCATTCCTACTCGAATCCAAATATCCAACTAGTTCTTTATCCTTTGGCCCTAAGAGATCTATGATGGTGATGTTTCTTTCTACATCCGGAGCATGATAACAACTTGAAACTTTGGTGCTCTCTAGTGTCGAGTCTGCAGTGTCCTAAAGATAACTCGATATTTCATGGATGTCGAGTGGTGTCGATCGATAATTGGGGTTAGTGTCGATCGATGCTGAGGTCTTAAGGTCAATTGACGTTGAGATGTTAGTGTCAATGGACGTCGAGGTCGGATCGATAATATCAGCTTCTTCTGCTCGGCCTCCATATCCATCTTCTTTTTCTTCCTCTACCATATTTCTCAGATAGATTCCATCTCGATCTTCATATTTGCTTCAGTATCATAGAGAAAGATGGTGAGGAAGGTGTTCGTGATGTCATTCTAGGTAGTGAGAGATCATGGTGGCTACCTCTTGAACCAACATGTTGCTTCTCCAGCAAGAGAGTATGTGAATAGTTTGGCAGAAGTAGTAAACTTCAGAGACTCCATTACACTTAATGGTCGACGCTAAATCATCGAATGATTCAAGGTGTTATTGGGACATTCATGAGGAAGACCATGAAAAAGGATGATGACCCACAAGAGATATATATGTAGGATTCAGCTCAAAGACATTCCTTTGTGGTTCAGAACAACGCATCGCATACCTTTTAGCGTAGAAATCCTCAGGCCATGTTGTATTCTCTAGATTTAAGAAAACATATTGATTAAAAGCTTGCTACTCTAGATTAGATCTTATTCACTTGAAATCAAATGTTAAATCTCATGAGTCCTATTTTCTCTCTTGATTGAAAATTTGTTACTTTATTGTTTAGTTTCTTGTTTAATTTTATTCACATCCCTTCACTACCTTGATTGCACTTAGATTAAGCATCTACTTGTATTTTCATTGCTTCAAAATTATTTAGAATTGGATTGATACTCTTCTATTCTACTTTGATATTAGGATTGTGAAAATCATTTATCAAATTTGGTGGGTTGTTAGTTCTAAGTTGATTTTGACATTGAGATTTGGTCATTCATCTCCTTTGTTTTGGTTCATCTTCGGCTGACTTTGCGGTCTCATCCTTGACTTCTTATACTCCACCACACTTCCATGCGCTACTCTGATCAGAGCCAGTAAGTCAACTTAATAAATGCTTCCTCACTTCGTGCACTCATCTCATATGTCACGATATTTACTCGCAATAGTCTCAACATCTCATTCAACCCTTCTGCTTCCTCAACCCTCACAAAACAAATAGGTGCTATCACATTATTTTAAAACTTGACACACCAAATTTAGATCTTTGATCCATCAATGCATAAGAATCTCACATGGGTAGCACTATAACTGCCATACTCACCCGCCGCACATTTCCGAAGCACATAATTGCCCTTGCATTATATCACTCACCATATTCTACAACTTTTTCCATTAACCCATTCAATGGATCAACAACTTGCAACACCTTTTACAAATTGTCAGTTCTTACCTACTAATCCAACGGAGTTTCTGATCTTAATTGGATTCTTCATCCACAGCAATTGCAGTGGTCGTGATCTTTCTTCGATTCACAGAACTCTTTCTTTGGGTTCCAATTAACCTAAGAACCCAATGAACATGTTCTAAAACTACATTTTCTTAAATTCCATGAAAAAAATTACTTTCGTAGCCATTCTATCCACATTGAAGTTTCAATCAACAACTCTCCTCGCTTAACTCTCGAATCTGTGATGCTCCTAAGATTACTTTGCGCCCGTTATTGACTCTGACCTTAGCCATATGATAGATATAATTTCATTTCTTAACTAATTGAATTAGTGTTCTAAGATTGAAAACCCCTTGGCATCTGACTATTACAATTCACTACTAGAAAACCCTAGATCTAGTTATTTTCCTTACTTGCTTACAAGCCAACAATCTCTCTTGTTACTTATTTCTAAAGTCTTATTAATTGACTAGCATAATTAAGTTGATTATCAAATCTAGTGTGTGCATTCTCTCTTTGTGGATTTGATCCCTAAGTACTACAATTGAAACTCTTATTTAAGAGAGTAATCAATAGCTCTATGGCAATTTGAGAACATATCACCCGTCTTCAATGAGTACAAGTGTTTCCACACTTGAAAAATAAACTCTTCGCAAAAATAAAAACCTCATATGATCTACTTTATTTGAAATTAAAAATACTCTGAGATTGGGTCTTTACAATCCTCCTGCTCACTAGCCAAGTGAAAGGTAGCTCAAGCTAGTGACTTAAAACAAGCTCCTTAGGAGAAGTCCTATGTTATCCTTGTATGTACTCTTGATCTTTCTTTCTTTTTGTTTTTTATAATAAGTGTGGTTGAGGTTTTTCAGGTTAAGTCTAGCACGACTCACCGTGGCCGATGTGAAGCATCCCGCAACAAATATAAACCCCCACTTTCACTTCTCCGTTTCAGCCCATGTATACCAGTTGAATAAACCCGAGGCCAAGGGTCCTACACCACCCAGTTCAGCTAATAACTCCAAGTAAGTATCACTCCAACCTTGAACATTTTGTTTATCATGTTTATTTCTTTCTCTTAGATCTTGTCCATGAGCTTACTCTCACACATGGGACTGTGTGAAATAAGTTTGGGGAAGAGTCTACTGTCGCACATAGTTTTCTATTTTGTTGTCATGAGTCTTCATGCATTGAATTTGCATACTTATTTTCATAGAAAATATTAAAATACCAAAACACTGAGAATTTTCAAAAAAAAATCTCAAAAAGAATCATTTAGTTGCATCATTTGCATCTTTAGGATTGAGTCTAGAATCATATAGATTGCATTCATACATTGGGAGAAAACCTTGTAAAGAACTCAATGTGATACCCTTCTCAATCATAATAAGTAGCTTAAGCATCTTCTTGATAACTTTTAGACTTTGACCCTTGAAAACTCCTCTTGAAACTTTTTTAATTGTAAAGTTTGCCTGTCCTTGAAAACCAACTCCAATCTAACTTGAGCTAATGAACCTAATTGTCTTGCTATGGGCTCTTGTTGTGCTTGATCATGGTTACCTCACACATACTTGAGTTTGTATTATGCCCTTTCCACCAATCTTTGGCAACTCAAATGGTCGTCTCTCCTTTGGATGGTTCTCCACACCCGTAACCTAACCTTCCTTTCTAGCCATTATTATTTTGATGAGTGGGTCTTTTCTAAAAGCTTGAGACATGCATAATTGAGAGAATTGAGAACGACAATGGTTAATCCTCATTACTTGCTAGATATAGGATCTCATGATTGTCTAGCTAATAAGGATGGGAAGGGAGTATTAAGTGTTTGATCCTTGAGGGTTAAGAGAAAAAGTGAGTGAAATGAGTAAATCAAAACTCTAAAAAGAGATAAGATACTAGGCATCAAAGAAAAAGAAAAACATTATCTCAAAGAGTGTCAAAAGAAAGAAAATCCCCTAAGAAAGAAAAGAAAGATCCAAAATAGTGGGGAAAGCAAGAAAGAAAATAACTAGGGCTGAAAAAGAGAGTGAAAGAATACATAGTAGACAAAAGAAACAAAGAGTTTAAAAGTTGGAGTGTTCTTGGGGTCTTTAGGGGAGTGAAAGAGAGTTTGACATTGAGAATCAAGAGTAGAAATTGTTTTTGTCTAGGAAATAGGTTGAACAATGAGGATTGGGCATTGTATGTATGAGTTGTTCTGTTTCTTAGATATATTATGCATAATTTCAAACTACTTGTTCTTGAGAGTAAGCCACAATGAAAATAACTTGATAACCCTCTTAGTTACCATAACTTCAAGCCCTTTTCTCACCAAGCCAAAGGATTAGGACCAATTTCCATTTGAAAATGTGAGAGTTGAATAATTGGTTTGCCTGTGGAGTCTTGAGAATGGGTGTAAGAGATCAAGGAGTAAAATAGGCCAAGATAAGTTAGAGTTTGATAGGATTCTTGCTCTTGCTATTTGATATGATTATGAAAGGATATCATGTTGATGGCTTTGAAAAGTTTCTTTTGGTGATGAGCCCCCACCTTTAAACATCTTCTCTTTCGTGCCTTTGAAAGTTTACTTATGGACAAGTAAATGACAAGTTTGGGGAATTCATGTATTGCATTTTTATGGTTTCTTATCAAGCTTTTTCATTCATATTGTGGCATTTTAGGTTGCATTTAGATTTATATACTGCATTTTCATATTCATTTGCATCTTATGGGTATTAGAGCGGTTACTTTGAAATTTTGGAGCAATTGGAATGGATTAAGCCATAAGGGTTTGAACTATTTACTTGTATGCAGGTATTAAATCTATTTTATGAAGCTCATCATTTGTCACGGCATAGGAAATTGAGTAAGCTTTCCAGCGAAAGTGATCTCAATTCGATAGGAGCTAAATTCTATGAGTTATGACTATTTTTCTGGGCACATGTCAGTACCCGACCATCTCCTGCGGCCAAGACTGGCCGCCCAGACCGACCGCTGGGTCGACCACGTACCTGTCCAAGTTCTGCGGCTCGCAAGCGGAAACCCAGAAGGTCACCATCACCCACCCATCACCCTACGGCCAAGACTGACCGCCCAGACAGACCGTTGGGTCAACCAGGTACCCGTCCAAGTTCTGCGGCCCACCAGCAGACAACCCAGGTGGTTGACCATCGCCCAGCGGCCAGCTTCGACCGTGGTTGACCAAGTGGCGAGCTATATCCGCTTGTAGACCTAGAAGCCCAGTCCCAGTAGGCAGCCTCGACCGCAGTCGACCCATCTGACCCAAAACATTTTAGGTTGACCTCGGACTGTCGGATTGACTCGATTTCTCTAGCCTATAAATATTGTTTAGACCTAAATTTTTAGATATATCTTGTTTTCTCTCTAAACACGTTAATATTTTAAAGAAAGCTTGAATCTTTAGTAATATAATTTTTTTTCTTGAGTTATTTCAGTTTATTTCATCTTCTTACATGATCAATGTTAAATCTATCATGGGTTTAAAGTTATTTCCTTGCTTGTTTAGTGTTCTTAATGCTAGTTTAGTCTTGATCACTCTAAACTAGAGCTCTAGACATTTCATGCCCGAAAGGTGTTTGATGAAATGTCTGAACCAACTAACCAAAGACATTTGGGCCCGTTCGTGTGTACATCTGAAAGGTGCATAATGGTCCATCTAGATATTTTATCCAGATGGATTACCTGGATGTTGTTCATTTATGTATTTCGTTTATGTATATTGATGAAGCATTTGAATGCAACTATGTTTGTTTGCTTTTAATTTTTGAAATTGCATTTGCATCCATATGCACTTGTTACTAAAATGAAAAAGACATGTTTTAACGGTTCTGGCGGGAATATGTGTTTTACGGTTTTGATGGATGAGTGTGTTTACGGTTTTGGTAGAATACTTCTTTTTTGTGGTTTTGACGTAAATTACGTTTTTATGGTTTTGTCCAAAAAGTGCGTTATTACGGTTTTATTGAAAAATATGTTTTGCGGTTTTGCCAGGAAACTATATTGTATGATTTTAGCTAAAAATTTGTTTTATCAGTTTTTGGCGGGAAAGTGCATTTTTACGATTTTAGTGGAAAATTTTGTATTACGGGTTTTGGCGTAAAAGTGTGTTTTTGCGGCTTTGGCGGGAAAGTGTGTTTTGTGGTTTGGCGAAAAGTGTGTTTTTGCGATTTTCTTGTGTGTGTGGGGGGGGGGGGGGATGTGCGTTTTTATGGTTTGGGGGGAAAATGCATTTTAGCGGGAAAATGCATTTAAGTGGGAAAAATACTTTTTGACGGGAAAATGTGTTTTAGCGTAAAAATATGTTTTACGGTTTTGGTGGGAAATTATTGGTTTTAGCGGAAAAGTGCATTTGCGGTTTTGGTGGGAAAGTGTGTTTTTGTGGTTTAGCAAAAAAATGCATTTTACGGATTTGGCGGGAAATATTTTTGGAGGGAAAGTGCGTTTTTTTTAGTTTTAGCCAAAAAAGTGTGTGTTTTGCGGTTTTGGTGAGAAATGCATTTTAGCGGGAAAAAAAGTTTACTAGTTTTGGGCGAAAATTTTAGCGAAAATACGTTTTTGCGTGTTGTTGGCGTGGAAATGTTTTTAGCGAAAAATGTTTGGGAAAGTGCATTTTGGTGAGAAAGTGAATTTTAGCAGAAAAGTGTGTTTTTGCAGTTTTTGGCGAGAAAATGTATTTTGTGATTTTGGCGGAGAAATCTATTTCAGTGTTTTTGGTGGAAAAGTGAGTTTTGTTATTTTTGCGGAAATTAAGTTTTACTGTTTTGGTGGAATAGTTTGTTTTTACGGTTTTGAAGAAAAATATAATTTTCATAAAAATATAATTTTGGTTTGAAAATAATATATAGTTTCATAGTATAATTTAAAGAGATCATTTTAAAATTATAAGATTATTTTGTCATTTATCATTTTGGAACGAATTAGATGCATCCATCCAGATGTACTATAAAAACTCAACTAATAAACTTGATCTTAATGATTGCTTATCGAATTAAACCAAAGTATTTGATATTTGATGATGGAAAGCAAAGAACATTTATCTTTACAATGAACTTGTTTAAGATTGTTGTCTAGACTTAAGAAAACTTATTGATTGAAAAATTGCCACTCTAGATTAGATCTTATTTACTTGAAATCAAATGTCTAATCTCATGAGTCTTATTTTCTCTATTGATTGAAAATTTGTTAATTTATTGTTTAGTGTCTTTTTTACTTGATTCACATCATTTCACTATTTTGATTGCACTTAGATTAAATATTTACTTGTATTTTTATTGTTTCAAAATGATTTAGAATTGGATTCACACTCTTCTATACTACTCTAATATTAGGATTCTGAAGAATACTTTATTACAATTCCTTTTACTTGTTATGGTAACACTTTTTATCTGTCATTATTGTCCACGTCGTTTTTGCACAACGCAGTGCTGTGAGCATGTAGAGTGGCTGACGCTAGATGCAGTCAAAAGAACATAGCAAAAGTAACCTAAAATCGCACACTTGAGAGAGGAGTTGTGTGAGTTCATGATAGTAATTATTTGGAATGGTGCAAAAGTGTATCTTTTCTCTTTTGATTTTATACGTTGGTCAGTTTCAGAAGAAAAATTATACAGTGTGTGCTCTGTGACAAAAGTAATGGGCGTAAACTACAGTTTAGGGTAGTTAACTTATTGATCTAAAACTAATTTCAGCTAAGGATTGATTACATAATCAATATTTTTTTTGTTTATAAATTAAAGCTGTTCTGATTCAAGCAGCCAACATTATTTTCCCACATGATATGCATTTATATAGGAACGTTAGAGCACCTTCATTAGTAAGTACAACAAAGGTATCTAAAATTGAACTTTTAGTAAACCTTTGAAAAACCACTATAATCATGTGTCAAGTTAAAGTTATTAATTCAATAATTAGACCTTTATTAAACATATATATTTTTTAGTTTAGCTTCACTTACTCGTGTTTTTAGAGCATAATATCGAATGGATCATATCCAGTTTCCCCGACAAAGTACAAGTAATATTAAACAATGTTGAGAGAAAGTTTAAAGAGAGGAAAAATATCTAACATTAAATACATAGAAAACTCATATAAAAACTTCATTATCGTACATGTCACTTTTGTGCTAGTTGAATGTTATATACTTATGAGATATAATCTATATATATATTGAATGTATGTGATAAGTGAAGTATATATATTTGGCCGCTTATCAAGTCTGTATGTAACGTGTATATAAGGCGAAGCCTAGCAATCTAATACATAGACAAGTCCGAGATATCTCTTTTGTAGACTTTCCAAGGTATCCGAGCAGGTTCTCTAAGAGATTGTTGTAACAGAACGTTTCTTCAACATAAAAACGATGGCAGATAGAGAGAGTCATCTAGTGCAGTAGTAACAACAACGAAAATTCCTTCACCGTATGAGTTGGTCCTCCTCAAGGAATGCAGGAGTTTGGCGATTTCTCCAGTGTAACTCAATGGCGAGAAATTACCGCAGAAATGGGCATCCGATTTGGAGAACGCTCTGTGAAAGCTAAGAAGGAAGTCAGATTTGTATCGATAGTAGCTTGTCTAACCTGAACAAAGTCTCCGGTGAGTTAGATTGCAATGGAACAACATGTGAATTCCAATGATCGTCAGGTGGATCAAGGGCATCAAATATCGCCAAGATCAGATGCGACGGTAACGTTTACGTCTGATTGCTCACAAGTTGGAGGAAGATTTGTCTCAGCGGTTCTCGACTGGAAACGCAGTACGTGCACATCAACTTCGATCAGAACTTGCTGCGTGCAACCCAGACGGAAATGAGTGTGATGGATTATTTTTGGTAAGTTATCAACGAGATGGGAGAAATGCTTAACATATAAGCCACTCCAAAAAAGGTGTACATGCTCGGCGATGAAGACATCATCCACAAGAACATGAAGAAGAACATGTTCATCAGTTCTTAATGGATTTGATGAAGGTTAAGAATTTTGGGAATGTGGTCACCAAACATAATATCTTTTAGAACCGCTCCCTAATCTTTAAAGCAGTGTGTATCAGCTTGTGTACAGAGAAGGAGACGGTTTGTCATCGTCACGATTGAGATACTAAACAGACGTGGTTGGTTTTTTAGCAAGAAAAGAGGAATTTGCAGGACACAAGCTTGCGACTGGTTTCAACACAACAAATCATCAACAGATCCGCGTTCTAGTGTCATTGTGGTTCCCACTACGGCCGCAATGGTCAATTTAGAAAAGAGATTGCTGGAGCTTGTGGGATTTCCAAAATGATGGACTTAGAAGAATACGAATTCCTCAAGGAGAACGGAGGAACAGAGGTTGAAACTGCTTTGAACAAGAAAAAGGGTTCATGGTATGGGTAACACTCAGGAGTTTTGGTCGAGATGTTTCCCAGGCACCACAGGCTTCTTCCTCTGGACTTCCGCACTTTACCACGCACCTGAGAAATGGGGCTTCGGGCTATACTCAGCTCCTGGAACTACAGCAAGATAAGATCTACTCTATTCGCTGACACGCTTGAGATTGATAAGGGTCAGACATCTGTGAGGATATACAGAGATCAGTGCATGCCCATCCACATGACTGGTTGGATGTTTATGTCTCTGAACTTCAATATAAACGATCCCACTGTTTCCTACTATCAGATTCGCAGATGGTGCGTTATGTCTACATGCAACCAAGTGCGGCTTCGTTGGTCTTATCGTAAGACACTGTGTGGGGTAAACTGGAGAAAAAAGGAAACAATATTCTGATTGTTCGATTCTGAACTGCGACATTGTTGTCCGTTACAAAAATTGGTTGAAGCAAAATGGTTGTCTTGTTGTGTTTTAAGCGCTGATACACTGTGCATTTATACAGGATCGTTTACGACAAGACCTGATTGGAGCTAGTGAAGAACAGATGATGTGTATGTATGGAGATATCATGACCTTCAAAGCAATAGAGTTTGAGCTACTGAGGATCAAGACACTGTGTCATAGACGATTAGGACATGCTGTTTTTGGTGATTTAAATATTTTAACTTTTAATGCTGGTGTTAAGATGTTTAAGGCAAGTTTGGTGGCTGTGGAAGTCTGTTTTAAGTCCAAACAGAGAAACTCGCATCAGCTGGTTTTTATGATGATAGTTTATAAAGCTTCGACACTTTTTTATATTAATCACACTGCGACTCTAGATGGGGATCCATATATGAATACCTTCCTCCTGCGTGCTAAATATTTCTTAACACATCATCGATGACTAATCTCAAGCTGTTTGATTTATCTGTTGTTGGAAAACATCTGAAGTACTTAATTACTACCTCTGCCTCAGTTCATTACCATGATTCATTGTCAGAGTTGGGAGAATGATAAAGATACTCAGATACAATCAGACAATGGGTCTGAGTTTCTCCGTTTGTCAAAGTGTTTTGCAGAGACATGAGTTCTTCGTCAAAATTCATGTGTATCAAAGCCCAGCAAAATGGGAGAGTGGAGGAGAAGCACCGACACATACTAAATGTGTTAAGGTCATTGTTATTCCAGGCCAACTTGCCGATGAGATTTTGGGGAGAGAGCATGCCGCTCTAATTGTACTCGTCGAGCTTACTAAAAGGCAAGTCTTTCATACGAGTGTCTTCATGGAAACCCGCCGTCCTAACAACTCTATAAAAACTTTTGGCTGCTTGTGTTTCATAGAATACAAACTAGACAAAGAGAAGTTCGCAGAGAGGAGTCGAAAAATGTATCTTTGTTGTTATCCATACGGGAAAAGGTTGGAAGTTGTATGATATCCCAAAAATATGAATTCTTTGTTACTTGTGACGTGTGTTTGATGAAAATTTTTTCCATATGAAGAAATTCAGAAAAAAACACGCAGCAGATTATGTTCCTATCACTATTACCAGCTCAAAGTACCAACGAATCAAGGGAGTAATCTTATACAAAAGTTAACCAGTGGTGAAAACCTTCTTACCGATGAGATGGAGGATTTGTGTCTTCGCCGGTAGTACACGCTGTTATTGAAACAGAGCAATCTTCTCACCACCCGTTGAGGAAGTAGTACAATCGACTGAAACAGAGGAGTTGAGAAGAGGGAAGAGACAGCCAATTCGTTCAGTTAAACTTAAAGACATGGTATCTTATAAGCATAATCTCTTCTTGATAAACATACACCACCAATACAACACAACCTCTGTTTCTCACCAGCACTCTCTCATTGTCCTCTTTAGCGGCCAAGTAACTATCTTATATCCTATTGAACATTATATCTCTGATGATGCGCTTTCTCTGCGTACCATCATGTGTTCATGGCAGCTGTTACTGAAGGGAAAGAACCAAGAGTTTTGTGAGGCCATGGAAGATGAGATCTTGGTAGTGTGATGGCTCTTGAGATCACGTCTCTTGAAGAGTCTCAGACGTGGGATGTTACAAGAGGGACTTCCCGGAATCTCTTTCTCAACTATCTAAGTGAGTGCTTCATATGAAAGACCTCGGCAAAGCAAAATATTTCCTTGGCATAGAAGTTGCAAGAGGAGCTTCCCGGAATCTTTCTCTCTCAGCGCAAGTATGGCGTTGGATATCGTGGATGATGCTGTCTTTTGGATGTCAAGCTACTGTCCATTCCGGCTGAATAAAACCAGAACCTTTTGTCGGATAATGGACTAATGTGCGATGAATCCAACAAGGTTTTGGAGATTGGTTGGTCGTTTAGTTTATTTGACTCTAACACGACCGGACTTATATTATGCTATACATGTACTCTCTCAGGTAATGCATGCACCTCGCAAATCCCACTGGGATGCTGTAGTGAGAGTTGTTCGATATATTAAGGGGATGCCCAAGTCATGGAATTTTATTAAATGCAGACAGACATCTAAGGCTCCAATATATTGCGACTCTGATTGGAACTAATGTGCACTCTCCAGAAGATCACTCTCCTCGTTTGTTTTGTTTATCTTGGAGGCTCTCCTATTGCATGGAAGGCCAAAAAGCAAGGCACAATATCTCACTCCAAGCCGAATAGAGGTCCCATGGCATTTGGCTTGGAAGAGCTGAAAATGGTCGAAGCGCTTGCTCGGCTGAATTTGGAGTAATTAAACATGGGTTGATGGACATAAGGCTGCAATGCATATCGCCGCCAACCCTGTCTTTCATGAAAGGACAAAACACAATCGAATCTGACTGTCACAGTGTGCGTGAATGCAGTACAAGATCGTCTAATTGCAACCAAGTATGTCCGTACAACAGAGCAAGTAGCAGACATATTGACTAAAGCATTGGTCGTCCAAGCTTCGAGTTTTTATTATGCAAGTTGGGAGTTTTGTCTTTTATACCCTCCAACTTAAGGAGAGTGTTAAGGAAAATCGAGAGAATATACTTATGAGGAATATACTCTAATAATAATATTTGAATGTATTGTGATAGAAGGTTACATAATAATTGACCTTATCAAGTCTGTATGTAATAAGTATATAGGCGAAGCCTATTAATCTAATACATAGACAGTTTCCAAATATCTCTTTGTACTTTACATTGAGTTTAAAAAAAAATTAAGTAATTAAATTTGATTAAAAAGGTAGTATATTGTGTTTTAAGAATGGGTTATTGTGAAATGGCCAAAAAAGAGGGAAATTAAATTTGTAGTGAGAATTTAGAGAAAAATAGGAAGAGAATAGAAGGGAGAAAATGGAATTTTGGTTAAATATAGTATTTTTTTATGATACTGGTTGGCTAGATTTTCTTTTTTAAGAAACCCATGTGGGGTTTTGCCAATAATGTTGCTCTGGATGTGGATGGGAATGTATGTAAAGTGTATGTAAAGACCTAATCTCGTTTCAATGATGAGTCGATAAAGTCGAATCACTGGATTTCGGTTTTAGAGCATTAATCATTTATTTTGCAACGTGTCTATATACATTAATTTATCTCGGGTAGTGTAACAGGAAATCACATTTATTACAAAATCCAAAGTAAATAAATACACGACCCAAGTTCCCATATTTTTCTAACCGGAAGCAAAATGAAGAGCATTGAAGCTCCATTACTGGGTGAAGAACAACAACAATCAGAAAAAGAAGAGAGAGAGAAGATAGATGGGAGAAGATGAAGAAAGTTGCTTCAATGGGCTTGCTCCATGGTCGCCGTGAACATGTCCTCAGTTTCTTCTCCAAGCAACTTCTAACGATCATTGTTGGTCACGCGGACAGACTTTCCCTGCCGGAATCGCTCTTGGAAGCTCATCTTGCTAACGTCAACTGGCTTTGGTATCCTCGTAAAGCAAAAAAAAAAAAATTTCTTTTTTTTTTCTTTTTTTATTTTCAAATCATTTTCCCTAAAATATATTTTGGTATACACCAGTTTGGGACTTTTCAGGTGCAACGGAAACACTATGTTGGCCCAAGCATTTGGAGCACGAACAGTAAATCACGGATGACTTGGACTCCTACACTTTCACTTCTATGGTTTATCTCTTGATTATCGCTTTTTCCTATTTCGATTCTTTGGATATTCATGGAACCAGATCCTTGACTCTGCTTCCACCAAAGACCCTCAAGTAGCTGAGTTAGCAATCTGTTTACTGCCTCTGGCTCAAACCAGCATTATTCGGTTACTCGGTTTCTTGAGTCGCTGGTTCGATACTTTTCAGTCCACAGAGCTTGATTTTTCCAATGGTATTAAGCTCTCTTAGCTGGCCTCGCTTTCCATGTCCTCTCTGTTCGGCTAATGGTTCACAGATTTGAGTTTGGAGTCAAAGGAGCAGCCCCGTATCTTATTGGTATCTCCTACTGGGCTTAAACGCGGTTTCCTTTGGGTTTACATGAAACGCTCTCCAAACTGCTTGAAACCGGCGGGACTTTAATATCTCTAGCGATGCCTTTCTTCACACAAAAATCTTCTTTGATTTGCGGTTCCTTCTGCAATGATGTGTCTGGTAAGTATCGGTAAATCTAGTGGGCCTATTATTGGTTTAGTCTGAGGTTTTCGGTTTGAGATCTCTGAGATTAGTATATTCGAATGGATATTTTTTTTTTTGTCATTCTCGAATGGATCTTTCTGTTGGTTTTTTTTCCTTTTTCTTACAACCCTATTATGTATTTAACCACGTGTCTTGTTCCTTCACCAGCATTGAGTGGTTAGCTTTCGAGGTGATAACTTTGCTGTCCGGTCTTCTTCCCAACTCAAAGCTCGAAACTTCGGTTAATCTCGGTTTGGTATTGCATCAAACCACAAATATATTTCTGTTCCACTTACTTTTTTCTTTTATTTCTAAGCCTTGAATGTTGGATTTAAACAGCCTCACGACCTCTACTTTGCACTACAATTTGGTAAATGGAATCGGTGATGCAGCGAGGTTGGTTTATTTTTACTTTAATACTCATATCTTTAATTCCAGAGAATATATATTATTGCTTATTTTTTGGATACTGGTTAGTACCAATGTGGCAAATGAGCTAGGAAGCTGGGAAACCCACGAGGGGCTAATGACTCTGCTTTCCGCCGCGGTTATAATTGGCAGCTGTTTGAGTCAGTCGTTGTGAGCTCTACTCTCTTTTTTTCTCGCAATGTATGGCCTTATGCTTATAGCATGTGGAGGAAGTAACTCGCTATGGTGACCAAAATGAACTCCCATTCTTTGCATTTCAATCCTCATGGACAGCTTCGTGATTGTCCTCTCCGGTTAGCCTTTCTTGACCATCCCTCATGTTCAAGAAACCGTGTTTTCGGATTTTTGTGATCATGGAACAATATGTTTTCTTGTTGGTGTTTAGGGATTGTGAGAGGAACAGGGTGGCAGAAAATTGGAGCTTATGTTAACATAGGCTTCTTATTATATCATTGGTATTCCTATTGGACTTCTATTGTGTTTTCATTTTCACTTCAATGGAAAAGGACTCTGGGCCGGTTTAGTCTCTGGATCAACCCTACAAACCCTGACCCTCTTTCTTGTTGTTGGATTCACCAATTGGGACCAAAGAGGTGATTAAAAACTTTTGTAATTTGCTTATTTTTAGTCTTGATCATTTGTTTATATATTTTAGACATTTGAGCTAATATTCTTTTCTACTTATTGTAGGCATACAAAGCTAGGAAGAGAATACTTGATGAGAAAGGTTGGGGAGAATGACTCACTTGTTAATTGAAGTAGAGTTTGGAGAGGATAGAACGAGTGAACATTGACTGCTCATTGAGTGAACTTGTTCAAGAAACTTCAACTATTTTGCAATCTAGTTTTGTCTTAATGGATGTTTAATATGAATCCCATGTTTGAAATTGTATGAGACCTAAAATAAGTTATGAAGTGATTGTAACTGATTTTGAATTTAATTGTTGACTTTTTTTAATATGATATCAGAGTACCAAAATGCTATATATATATATATTATATATATATAGTCTTATTCATTTACTAAACGCTGCATTCAATACTAGCGACTGGAATTTAAAAACAAAATAAGAAAGCTTAACGAAGAAAGAAAGGAAAAAAGGAAATAGTATTCATGTTTTTTAGCGGTTGGGAAAAGAGAGAAAAGATAAATAGTGAAGCTAATTATTTCAGCGATATAAATATCGTCGGATTCCATTGATTATTCTAATGGGTGTTCTTTATTTTCCTTCACCAGCAATCAGTTCACCAGCAATCAATGTAGAAGAAAATTACAAACAAATTTCAGTCGCTAGTGTTAATCGCAGTATTTAGCAAACGAACATAGCTATATCTCATTTTGATCCACTTGACCATTTGTAGAAATAAAAATAATATTTTAACCAAGGAAGTTGTTATCTTGAAAGGACACGTAATTTGACCAAGAGAAAGGACAAGCAATTTGACCAAAAGAAAGGACCAAAGCAAATCTGAATTCTTCCTCCGACAAAGAGATAAGTGAGATGCTTACAAGAGTCAAAGTGAGTAGGTGATTGTAGTGGTGGACAACACGTGGAAGGATCCTAAATTGGAAGAACAACACCATTTACGATCCTAAAATGGAAGTGTGGGTTGGTTTCAATTAGGGATCGGTACGAAACGAATATATGGAATTTTGAAAATATTCATGATCTAATTTATATTGTTTTTGAATATTTACTATACAATTTGATATATTCTGCATTTATTTTGATAATCAGCACTAAAGATACAACTTCTTTTTCTTTCTTACTAAAGATCCAATTCAATCTATTTTAATAAAAAAAATTATGTACTTTCCAAAATTATAATAACTAAATAATCAATTTAATAATAATTATATAGTTTTATATTTTTTTAAATATTTATATTGACATATAGATTGAATAAATATTTTTAAAATATTAATATTTATGATTATTTTACTTTTTATAAATATTACATATTAATATTTATTTTACTCCTAAATTACATATATATAATTTTTTATTTGAATCAAAATAAATAATTATCGTAGCATATGTTTTTTTTAATTGTTTGTTTGAATTGAGTATTTTGGTAAAAAAATATTTAACTAATAAAAATTAATAATATCGTATAAGTGAAACACCACTAAAAATTGAACATAAATGTTATAGATTATGCGTCAAAATAATTATTTAAAAATGACTATTGATAATGATAAATTATTAAAAAAAATTATTAAAAAATTCAAAAAAAAATATTTAACTAATAAAAATTAATAATATCGTATAAGTGAAACACCACTAAAAATTGAACATAATGTTATAGATTATGCGTCAAAATAATTATTTAAAAATGACTATTGATAATGATAAATTATTAAAAATTATTTTATTAAAAAATTCAAAATTTATTTTATTATTCATAATTGTGATAGTTCATAGAAAGTCTTGAAAAAATACCCTTAAAGTAAAATAATATTATAATACAAATAAAATAAAAGATTTGAATCATATTTAAAAATCTACAATAAAATAAAAATTTCAGATCTAAAAATGTATTAAAATTTTTAAAAATAATTTGTTTTGAAGAAATTCAAAATAATTGTTTTAATCTTAAAATAATAGCAAAGCAAAAATATAGAGTTTAAATCTATAAATTTAGTTCAATATAAACATTAAACACAAAAATAAAGATTTAAAATTAATAGATGTAAATCTTACATTTTTGGAAAGATGATATGAAAACTTTAGAAGAAAATACCTGCAATATAAAACCAAAATATGAGAAAAATATATGACAAAAGTTAAATATTTACATAGATTTTTAATGAAGTCTGCTTGAAAGTTAAGGTTTGCATCATATTTAAGTGAAGTTTACTAGCTTAAGTAGAATCATAATGTGTATGATGGTGATGATAATAGTTTAACAGATGAAAATACTGATGAGAGGTTGGATGAAGATACTAATATTGCTGATGATCCTTAAACAATTGCTGATGTTGTTATGGTTGTCGATGATGGTGTAAACTACGGTAATTACGAGAATTGAAAGATGAAGATGAAAATGAAATGTATTTATAAGGGACTTAAAGCCCAATACTCTGGTGTTCAAAATATAGCTCTATGAACTTTAATGACAAATATATGTCAGTCAGATTTTAAATTAGCCTAAAACTCTGATCACTCAAGATAAAACAACCCACTGTAGTGAAACTTTTTCCTTCGCGAACTGATCTTGATACCTAAACTCTCGTTTGGATCAAGATTCAACAGCAAGCCTTAGAGATCAAGCCCGATAAGTTCACAAAACACCCTAATATCTACTTTCGCTGATTAGGGATGCAAAGCTTATTCATAACAGATCTAGCAACCTATATCATGGTTAATGGATAAATTATCATAGATTCATACATTAATTGATCGGTTTAATGCAAGCAGTTAGAGAAGTTATGAATAAAGGCAATCAATAGATACACTTATTTATGCTTAGCTTACGGTTGTAACACCTAGAACCCTAGACTAACTAGTTGACTACTCATCCATAACACAAGAACACAAAGACATAGAATCTGAATAATACTGCATGCGGTGAATAATAGAAATAAGAGGGTTCAGGGTGATCTTCTCTAAGGAGAGATGAAACCTTCTCCCTTACAAGTCGCAATTCGCGTAGTACGAAGTTCTCGCTAGGTTTCTTGCGTAAAAGCTGAGATCTCATCAAAGAAAGGAGAAAGAATATATAGGGGAGTCGCATGCGGCTAGTATGAAAAGATAGGGAAACTAGGGAAAATCCTGAAATAAAATATGGGTTTCTTAAATATCGGGAACAATATGTCGGTTCTTCCGCACACTCGGAACAGCCTGCAAGGTGTTCCGCTCATGAAAAACTTAAATTCAGGTTCTTTCTCGACTCTTTTTGCTCCAGATGATCTACGTCTCTTCTGTGCAACTCTGGACCTGTAATGACTCAAAAATACTAAAACGACTCGACAAAGACTCAAAATTAACTAAGAAAGAGTATGTTCAATGTGTTAAAAATACAACATATAAATTCCCCCAGATCCTTGTTTGTCCAGAATAGTGAGAAAGGTTTGAAAGTGTGGGAACTCGCCTATTCTCAGTAACTCATACCTAACCACAAATCTCTGAACCATACAAGCAGTTTAACTAGGACAACACACCCTTACCAAAACTCCGCTGACTTATGTTCAATATCGGCTGCATACTCTATATCTCAAACCTGTAAAAGTCACACCTTTCAGAAAAACCCCCTTACATTCAATTAATAGAGGCGTGAGCTTCTCATCACATGCATTAGCTAGAGTATACTGTTCTAGGTGTGAAACATGTCATTTAAGTGTTTTACTAAAGCTAATAAGAGTGTTTAGGGGCTACCATTTTTCTGTAGAACATGCAGGATATCGCAGAAAACTGCAAGAGATGATGGATCCATTGATGTCCACATCCTCTACTCGTTTTGCATCTTCTGGGACGATTCTTCTCGTTCAGGATTAGGTTGTTCCGGTCATCATCATTCTCTTCATTACTTTAACTCAGTGATCCACCATTTGTCAACCTTCCCAGCAACACATTTGTTGGGATTCTTCCCCTCCTCCATCACCTCATACTATTAAAGAAATTAAAACAAAGATTTTTTTTTGAACATGGGATGATGAATGTGACGAAGAGGGAGTTAACATATGAATACCACTGTTGGTTCTGATCTCACAATCTTTCTGTTTTTTACACTATGATTTTTGTGTGGTTTTTGGTAGGGAGCAATTCGGAAGCAGTTGCTCCCTGGTTCCACATGTTCTCTCACTTATTTGAACTTATGCAGCAGTAACGAGTGAGAGGCCTGTGTCGTTCCTTTCCTCTCCGATATTTTTTCACATATAACACTGAAAAACAAATGCATGTAGGTGGAATAAAGGCTAAGATGCAAGGTGGGAACACGGTAAAGATGAGGTAGACACTCAAGATCAGCCAAATGGATAAGAAAGGATAAGAAGTCCTGAGTGTATTCTCTTTTCTCTGATCTAATGCCCATAATAAGAAGAATTGCAGTCAAGATTAGGTTCAAGTTCAAATAGGACTAATTCGTTTCAGAGTAACCTTGACAAGCCGAAATCTTCTGGAAAAAAGGTGAGGTAAAGTCAGGGTGTTCCATGTCCACATGTGTGTCTGTCATCACTGCTAAGGTCACTGAATAAGATAAAAAAGCACGAAGTGGTTAACGATCATCACAAAATAAGGTCCTAATTCCCAAATTTTTTGACTCGATAAAACATCAAAACTACTCAAGACTGACTCAAAACATAAAGCCAAAAAAACACACAAAATCAGTAGCAGAAAAGTGCCTCCACTAAACTTACTTCCACCATTCCTGGTGTGAAAATAAATACAAGGAAGGCCAAAATAATAAGTACATGAAAGTAAAAGGGTTCAAATGGATAAGACAATGGGGATTAAAAATGGGCCTCTCAATCAGTCTCCTCACTATCTGACTGATCATCGTACCGCCTGTTTCGCTTTCTCTGCACAGTTCCCTATGACTACTCCTATGTACCCAAAGTGCCAACCGGATCCTTACTTGATTGATTCCCACCCCTTGGCAACCACCGGTTATTGCCCTGAGAATCCTCTTCGGTATGTCGGTTCGTCTGCATAATCTGAAATTGGTCCCAGATCATATATGGTTTCTTCATATGGGGTGACATCCTTGACATCATGCATGAATGTATCAGTTGGGGTTGCCCTCGGATCGACACAAAGGAACTCTGGTCCCGGGAGGAAAACAATGTTCTCGAATATATCCAAGCAGGTGATAGATTGCTGTGGGAGTGTGCAGTAGAGCTGGTCTCCCTCTTTATTTTGGAAGCTGTATGTGATCTCGTCTTGAAGGATGAGGCAAGTGATCAAGTAGGGGAGATATGTATATATACTCTATGTCAGCGTTGAACTCGTAGGGGCTGAGGTCAATCTCAAAATGTCGGAGCAAAAGAGTAAATAAGCTGCCACACCGGTCCTTCGTCTGCGAACCCTTCAAGAGTCTGGACTTCTTGTCGTAGAACATCGAGATGAAGGTGGAAGCCTGGGTTTGTGGTTGGTGAGAGCAGTGGGATTCCTGCTCCTGAGTCTCTTATCTCATCCTCGACTCCTATGTACAGCATTTGCAGTTCCCCAGTGATGACCTTAGAAGTTTGGTCCTTTGCAAACAAGAGGTTTCTCAGGACCTTTGCAACTATCCTTAGTGTCAGGTTGAAGACGTGGAACTGGTTTGCCGAACGGGGTTTGAACTCCCCTGCTTCTATGAGATCCCAAAAGGCCTGAATAGAGCTGAACTTCTTCGGAACATAAAATCCCTTCGGTTCCTCTGCTATCTCATAAATCTCTGTGAGCTTTTCCAGCGAGAGGGAGCAGTATTTTCCATTGGTGATGAAGGATAAGAAGCATTTGTCGAAGGTGGGATGGTTAGGGTCTTCGTATGAGATCTTGCATGTAGTGATTGCTTACCTAACCAGGTCATAAAATATGATGTCCGGTTGGTAGTAGTGATCAGATACTCCTTGGGCCATTAGAGTCGAGTACACATCCTCATCAATCCCGAGTTGAGATAGGACCTTAGAGCGAATGAAGCGAGTAGGAAAGATGTTGATGTTGAGGAGAGCATTTTAGCAGCAAGCCTTCTCCTTGTCCCATCCTTCATCATTGACATCAAGAAGGTTTGGGTATGTTGGTGGGGCTGAACCGCTTAGTGTTGGTTGAGGGTTGTTTCGTGCCATGCGGGTTTTGCTTTTGACTACCTTTTCTTGGTGCGAGCCATCTCAAAAACGGAGAACACACAATCACAATCAGTTCCTATCTTTGGGTTAACCGAAAAAGAACGACAAATTTTGTGGTACCAGTCTCATAGATGCTTAATCCATTCATTTTCAGTAAACCCATCATTGAAATTATACATTAACCATATACCCATTACTCAAATATCCAAACTTCCTTGCCAATTTAAACCCCGTTCTTAAGCACTCAACAAACTCGTTTAATCAATTCACATTATACTCAATTCAACTTCTTTTATCAGCCCTAACAGAAAGAGGAGGGGTCAATTCAAAGTTAAAACCTAAATTTATCTATGGAAAACCAAAACAAGTTGAAGAGTTTGATCCCTAAAACCGTTCGTTCTTTGGGTGAGGAGAAAATGGGTTGCGCCTCTTACATTGCCGGGTTTAAGAATTTGACAGTAAAATCAAAGAAACCTCGAGAAATAATCCATGTTAGCACCAAAAATAACTCAAATATGTAAGAGATTAAGAGAGTTAGGTTTTTGGAAAAACTTTGGTGAAAACGCACAAAGAGAGGAAGGGGTCGGGGGATTGAAGGAAGAGAGAGACTCTTAAATAGACCCAACGTTTTTTTTTGGGTCCGAGATACTTAGCTGTTCGGAGCAGCTGCTTCGAAACGGGAGCCGTCTAGTGGTTGCTCCCATACAGAATCTCGGGTTTCTGATTTGTAACCTGCAACTAGAATGAAAAGAAAGGTCTAAAAAGAAGTTTAGAAATATTTACACTCACAAGTGGGTTGCCTCCCACCAAGTGCTTGGTTTGAGTCACTAGCTTGACTTGGTTAGCCGATTAGGCTAGGGCAGGATATCTTAGGGTAATTTCTTCTTCCTCTGTGATAGTTGTCGCGGCAAGATATTGCTTTAGACGCTGACCATTAACAACAAACTCTCCTTTTTTGTGTCCAGTAACACAACAGCTCCATAGGGCTGAACCTCTTTGATAGTAAAAAAACTGGACCATCTTGATCTCAACCTTCTACTAATGATTCTCTTTTCATGATAGGCCTTGGTCGCTCCTTGTAAATTTTGAGCTTTTATAGGCCAAATGCCTAATTTCGTCCAACTCACGAAGCTGAATGAAACGTCTTTCTGATGTTGTTTTGATGTCGAAGTTAAGCAGCTTAACAACCCACGCTGATTTGTATTTGAGCTCCACAGGAAGATGACATGCCTTACTATACACCAAATTATAGGGAGTGGTCCCGATTGGGGTCTTATAGAACTTTATGTATGCCCTGATATAGCTTATTTATTACCAGTTATAGACTCTATTTAGGGTCTGTTATGTGTGTCTAGGCTATGTTTTGAGATCTTTTCAGGTCCATGTATGTTTTATAGATATATGGAGAAACTTGGAGTTTTTTCGAGCATTTGGAGATGAATAATCCGTAGCTGATCAGTGAAGAGAGTCGAAGTACGAGATTACCATCGATCGACGATACAACGTAGGCGTCGACCGATGTTACATGACCAAGATCAATCGATGTTGCACATCTGCCATCGATCGATGTCCAGTTCGCAGGACAACCGACTTTCAAGCCCAAGTTAGAGACATGAGACAAGATTACAAGATTACCCTTGGACGAGTTTTGACCTAGACTTTAGGGTTTTATATATATTTATACTTTATCTATTGCACCAGAAAAAGGGGACAAAGTGTGCTGGTGTGTGTGGGTGCTAGGTACCAAAAGTGTTTGAGTGAGGAGACTAAATGTGCCCCACCTCACCATAGTTTTAGGATTTATTAAGGGAGAAGATTCATAACTCCTTAGGGAGATTTTTATTTAAAATCCATATATTTTATCTTTGCATTTTAATCATATTATTATTCTTACTTTAATTATGTATGAGTAGTTACCAACTAGGTTTAGGGTTTATTAATGGTACTGATGGATTAGCCAAACAATAGAATTGTTAGTGTCATTATTAGATCTATTAATACAATTGTTTTTATAGGGCTTGTGTTCTAGAATAGTAAATAGAACCCTGATAATAGGATAGTTAGACGCAAGCGAGAGTATGGTCTACTACCAAAATCTATTTTGTTGAGCTAGGTTTGCTAGAAACAATTGAGAGTTGATTTAGTCATCTAGTGAACTTACCGAATTAGGTCATAACGCTTGCCTCAAGAAACCATCGATCGACGGTCATTCCGTGTCAACAAGCAAGAGCTGGGACATTGGACTTAGTCAATAGATTAGGCGCGCATGCGACGAGCTGGTGATTTTACATCAAATTTCGAGTTCTATGATTTAATACTGAAACTCTATCTACTATAATCCACGTGCCTAAACCTTAGATCTAGTATATTTTCATACTTACATTACTAGCATATTTCCATATTTATATTACTAGCATATTTCATATTTGCATTATTAGCATATTTCCATATTGCATCTATACTTTCTAATAAGGAATATTTTCCTTGACATGATTACTTGCTTACCAATTATATATAGTTACCTAGCTTAGTCTTTAGAAAAGAAATCTATTGTGTGCCATTGTTCTCTGTGGATTCGATCCCTAAGTACTACACTTGATCTCTCTTGACAAGAGTATTATTATTTTGTGTGTTAGGATTAAGAGTTAATTTGACAGCTGTTTGTTTAGGATATTATTATCCTATTAGAAATAAAAACACACACAGATCATGCCCAAAGAGCATCGTCGAGCTTGAGCGACCAGTCCTTGTGCGTTGTGCTGACTGTTTCTGGAGGATGTTCTTCATTTCTCTGTTCGAAACTTCTACCTAGTTTGGGGGTGATATGGAGTGGTTACCTTGTGCTTGGACACTGTTCTTCTTCAACAGGCTTGCAAAGGTTTTGTTGATGAAGTGGTTACCTCCATCACTAATCACCACTCTAGGTACTCTGAATCTTTGGAAGATTATGGATTTAAAACATCTTGACAAATACTCTAGTATCATTCGTAGGGCTCTCCAGCGCCTCAATCCACTTAGATACGTAGTCAACTTTCACTAGGATGTACTCATTCTTGAAGGATGATGGGAATGGTCCCATGAAATAGACCCCCCAACAATCAAATACTTCAATTTCCAAGATGAAGTTTTGTGGCATTTCTTATCTCCTTCCGATATTACCATGTCACTGACATGAGCTACACTTTGAGATGAATGCTTGCGCATCCTGAAACATAGTTGGGCCCCCATAAACCGGATTGAAGGACCTTAGAGACAGTTGTAAAGGTTGCAAAGTGCCCTTCATAGGGGGAGCCGTGATAGTGGTAATGGACTCCTAGAATTTCTGATTCAGCTACACACCTTCTGAATACTCCATCCTCTGCAATGTCGGTACAAGTAAGGCTCGTCCAAAAATATTGTCTTGCGGTTCTCAAGAAATTCCTCTTCTCTTTTCAAGTGAACTCGATTGGTTTTATTTCAGAGGCTAAGTAGTTTGCGATCTCAGCAAAACATGGGAGATTCGGATATTTCCTTTTGGTCGTAGCGATAGTGTGCTATGGGTTACTGAAGAAGCTGTTCCTACTAGACTGATCAAGTATACATGATCCATCGGAAGAGTGTCATTCAGAGCAGTCTCTTCGTCAATCTTCATTCTGGACAAGTGGTTGGCCACTCCATTCTCGATACCTCTCTGGTTCTTGATTTTGATATAAAACTTCTGAAGTAGGAGAATCCATCGGAGAAACGTGGCTTAGCATCTTTCTTTGTCATCAAGTATGCTCAAAAGCTGCATGATCGGTGTTGCACTACCACCTTAGAATCCACCAAATATGATCTGAACTTCTCGAAGGCAAAAACAATGGCCAAAATTCCTTCTCAATTGTGGGCATAGCGACACTGTGCTTCATCAGAGTCCTGCTCACATATAGATTACGAGCAACTTCTTATCCTTTCTCTGTCCCAACACTGATCCAACCGCGAAGTCACTCGCATCAGCCATGATCTCAAAAGGAAGGTTCCCAACACTACAAAAAAGAGTTATTGTTACGTTTTTTTAAGACTATAAATTTTCGTCACAAATTTATGACATAATATATACCATTTTGTAACTGTTTTTTAATGTAAAAAAAAAGTATTTATTTGTCATATATTGTGACCGGTTTTTTTCGTAACCAAATTTTGTCACATTTAGTGACATAAACAAGACAAAGTAAAACACAAAAATCTGTGACAGAATTATTACTGTATTTAATGTTACTATTGTGACGAATATGTAACTATACTTTGCGTCTTCATTGTTGACGTTTTTTCATTGTTGACTTATAGTAACTAAATGTTCGTCTATGACGAATAAATTTAATAAATTGTGACTTAAAAAATGCACTATGTATAAGTGTCACTTATATTATAATTAATTTTCGCCTCCAGTTTTATGAAATAACGCTCATAATGGAAAATACAGAAGCCAGTTATGTTTCGAGACCTTGAATCTGTCGAGGAGGAATCATACAGAATTGAAAAGCTTATATAGTATTTATCCATGTGTTTCAAAAAATATATATAATATTTATTCATTTTCTCTTTGCATACCAGGTTTTACATTTCGGGATTGCCTGATCGAGGGAGAACATCAGTGACACTAAGATGCCCCAAAATGTCAGTAAAACTCCTTGTAAAAGGTGCAGACTCATCTTTGCTTAAGTCCCAACCAAGAAACAGTTTTATGCTTATTGATTAAATCGTTAATGGAATTTCCATCGTGGGTCTGTCTCTTTGATGCAGAACCATGGAGTTTGCAGCTAAAATCTCTCAGAATCAAATTGACATCTAAACAGGAAAGGCAACGGATTCTTGCCATTGGAATACACCATGAGAATGAAGAGGGGACTAAGAAATTGCTGCAGAAGTTGCACGTGATTAGTTGGTTGACAAGGAAGTTTCTATTCTTTGTAATGTATGTATTCATCGTCTGGTCCTGTGATGTGAAACGCACCAGTGCTAACCCTCTTAGGACTTCTGAGTCCTTGACTGCATTGTCCAAGAAAGCATTCAAAATAATTCATGTCACTATTTCTGAAATTCCAGAAATTTAAGAACAAACACATTGATCAAGCGGACAACTAAAAATCAAGATGACGAAAAATCAACAGCTAACAAACAGAAAAGCAGAGAGAGTGAAAGGCGAGGGAAAGAAGGCAAAGGATCCTCTGTGAACACCGGCAACTATCGATCCGGTTCCGGGATCTCATGGCGAGGTGTCCAAGCTCGCGCAAGATCTGTCACTGGTCACCGTCAATCAAGCAACCCAGAGGCTCCCCGCGGCCTCAACAAGCCGAATACACGAAAGGTACCAACTCTGAAACCTTAACGCCACCGTCTGCGCATGATCCCCACCGCACCAGTCCGAGACGCCGTTACTTATCCACTCTCAGAAAGGTGAAAGGAAGCTCCGTGTCGGTGAGAAACAACCTAAAGAGAACCGCCATCCATCGAGGAGATCCACCGTCACCAAATCAATTTCTCTTTTGTAACAGGAATTTATTTCTTTATTAAAAAAAAAATTGTTGCAGAAAAAGAATTTGCCGATAAGTACAAAACTTAAAGGAATAAGTACATATATATCTTCGACCAAAAAAATAGATATATATCTATATATATCTATGCATATCATATAAAGAACAGAAAGAAAAATCAAAAATCAAATTAATCTATCACCCTTCTCATAACGTGAGCTTATATTAAAAATTTAGGACAACCCACTCCATCATCCATCTAGGTAATTTAGCGCAATTTTGATATAATTCTGATCTCTTTTCCTTTTGGTGAGTTATTGATATATGATTGATAATTTTTCTTAAGAATGTTTTTATCGTTTCTTGTTGAAGTAAAACCTAATTATATTTTTTTACATATAATTTTAATGTCGTCAACTAACAATATTAAAATCTTAAGAAGATGGATGTATGAAAGAATTGATCATACAACTAATCAAGTTTCAGAAGAATTTTATCAAGGATTAAGAAACTTTATACAATTTGCAAAGAGTCAAGAGCTTTTTATTGAAAGTGGGAAACTTTTTTGTCCATGTTCAAAATGCAAGAATGAAAAATTATTAACAAGAAGAGACTGTTTCAAAGCATTTATATAATAGAGGATTTATAGCTAATTATTGGGTTTTGATTTCTCATGGAGAAGATTATGATATCTAAATAATCATTCGGAGGTTTCAGATGATTTATTGATGCGGGTGAAGAGCCTTTGCACACTACGGAGCCAGTAAATCCTTATGTGGCTATGGCTTCTGAATGCTTTTCCTCATATGGAAGAAGAACCGAATGCTAAGGCAAAAAGGTTTTATGATATATTAGTTGCTGCAAACATCCAATATACAATGATGTAAAGAAGGTCTTTCGCAACTCTCATTAGCATCTCGACTCATGAGTTTGAAGACAGATTATAATCTGCCCTCAAAACTGTATGGACGCAATTTCTCAAATGATGCAAGATTATTTACCAGGAGGCAATAATTCAATGAATTCATACTATGATATAAAGAAGTTTATGGGGTTGTTGGGTTTACCTTATCACAAAATTGATGTTTGTCGAGATAATTGCATGCTATTTTGGAAGGATGATGTGAAAGAGGAGATGTGCAAATTCTGTAGGAAATATAGATTTCAACCTATTCAGAAGCGTGGCGCAGAAAAGGTTGCATATCAACAAATGTTTTATTTGCCGATAGCTAATAGACTACAAGACTATTTCAATCAGGTAAAACATCAAAAGATATCAGATGGCATGCAAAACACAAATCGAGTGCTGGAGAAATGTGTCATCCCTCAGATGGAGAAGCATGAAAACATTTTAATAAGGTATTCCCTAATTTGCTGATGAACCAAGAAACGTGTACCTTGGATTATGCACAGACGGATTCAGTCCATTTGGTATGTGTGGACATAACTATTCTTTGTGGCTGTTATCATGACTCTTATAATCTACCACCAGAGATGTGCATCGAAACAAGAATTTATGTTTCTAACGATTTTTGTTCCTTGTCCAAATCATCCGAAGAGAAGTTTGGATATTTTTCTTCAACCCTTGATAGAGGAGTTGAAAGATTTATGGATTATTGGTGTTTACACATATGATATTTCCACCAAGCAGTACTTATGTGGACAATAAGTGACTACCCAGCTTATGGTATGCTTTCCGGATGGACAACGCATGGTCGACTGACATGTCCTTATTGTATGGATCAGACAGATGCATTACAGTTGAAAAATGGTAGAAAAACAAGTTGGTTTGACTGTCATCGATGTTTTTTAACCGGCTGATCATAGCTATAGGCGGAACAAGAAAAATTTCAAAAGAGGAAGGGTTGTCGTTAATGGTCCACCAGAAATACTGACAGGCGAGGAACTTTGGAATGAAGCTAGTCAGTTGCCAAAACTGTAGGCTGCGGAGGAAACCATGGGAGATTAAAGGATAGGGTGAAACTCATAACTGGCATAAGCAGAGTATACTTTTGGGAGCTACCATATTGGAAAGATCATAAACTTCGTCATAATCTTGATGTGATGCATATCAAAAAAAATTTCTCGATAAACATAATCAATAATTTGTTGAATATTCAAGGGAAGACGAAAGATAAGATCCAATCACGACTTGATTTGGAAGAGTACTGTAATCGCAAAGAGCTGCATTTAACGACTGATGGAATGGCACTAATTCCCATTTTTAGACTACAAGGCGATGAGAAAACAACTTTTCTAAGATGGATAAAAAAAGATGTTAAATTTTCTGATGGATATTCATCAAGTCTATCCAAATGTGTTGATTTTTCAAGTGGAAAATTAACAAGAATGAAAAGTCATGATTTTCATGTCTCCAAAATCAGAGGGAATGTGTTGCTGCAAATGCCCAACCAAGTGAACAAAGGGAAGAAGTTGTACCTGTTGAACGAGATTCTCGAGTGCTTCATCCCATCTAGAAGGAATGGAGCTAATGGTATTGTGATATAATTCCGAATTACTCTTCTCTAATTTACAGAGTATATATATAACAAACTCAACTATATCTATAACAGGTTCAAGAACAACACTGAAATATCAACACGTGTAAGGAAAATCATTGAAGGATGTTTTAGAGGACCATGGTACAGCTGGAGAAAAGTACGCCAATTTTACAAGGATGCTTGGTATTCAACATTTAAGGTGTGTTTCTATCTATTTTTAACATCCAGTACATATTTCTTTTCTTCCACATTTAGAAGTTCTATTTATCAGAACGTTTCATTCATATATCTTGTTTTTTGTTTATTTTAATAACTCTAAGCACACTGTTTTGATTGTAGACTAAGTATGAGTGGAATGTCTCCATTGAAGATATAGTGAAAGCTAACTTTGATGAACTAGCTGCCACTCGCCTCAAAGGAATGGTGAGCCTTGCAAAATCCAAAGGAGAGAAACCTGATTGGATTCTTTTAGAACATTGGAGAGTAATGTCAGATTACTGGAAGACACCAAAAGACAAAGAAAAAAGTGAGAAAGCTCGCCTGGCTCGTATGTTTAATCGTGATGGTTTAGGTCCACACTGCCACAGATCAGGCTCACGTTCCTATGCCTAAAGTTCAAGATAATCTGGTAGTGTATATATTATTTTAAACCAAAAGAATTTACTTTTATTTTTAAAATGAGTTTACAGCTTATGTTAATGTTTTGTTAGGTGGCCAATAACGAAAACTCTTCCTTCATTGCTGTGATGAAGAAAACCCACCAGAAATCTAATGGAACATATGTTGATGAAAGGGCACGCTTAGTTGCAGAAAAATATGATGAATATGTGCAGGAAGATTGTCACTGGTTGAGACCTTCTAATGGAGAGGTTTTGACAGATCCTCTTACTAGAGAGGAAAGAAATGAAATCTATGTGAAGGTAAATTTTATCACATTTCAAATTTGATTTTTCCTGTATACTTTTTTCTTTGGAGATACAATTGATTCTTTGCATATATTTGCTTAGTTAAAGTTCTCTGTTTAATTTAATTGTATATGTGTTTATGTAACTGTTATGTTTTGGTAGGTTGCTGAAATATCGAAAAAGGTCGTGTATTTGGACATGGATCACTTCAAAGTGGAGTTTATATGCCACTAGATGGTTCTACAGTTTCATCACAAGCTGTTGAAGATGATGGTACTTTAAGTCAACCGAGTCAAAGAGCTGGAGTCAGAGTTGCAAAAGAATAATGAAGAAAAAGTTCAGTTTCAAAATAGGATTGAAGCAATGGAGAAAATATTAAAAACTGATTTTGGTGAAAATGTGTTGACTTCAACAGATACAACCACACCCCCTATGAATTTGTTTCTCCAGATTGTATTTGGGGTCTAGTATCTGTCGTGTTTCAGTTTGGTGTTTTTAGCTTGGTGTTTTTAATTAGGTTTCATTTGGTTTTCTTTGGTTTTCGTTGGTTTTAGTTTGTAATTTGAGTTTACTTATTAAACTTATTGTTGTTTTATGCTTTCGTTTGAAGCTTAAATAAAATTATGCATTTTATGATAATTTTTTTCACATCATATTATTTACAACTTTGAGATTTTATTTCAGTTTTATCTATAATTTCTATTGTAAAAATAATTTAATAATAAATTTTAACAACAATTATGACACATTTAAATGATAAAATATAGAAAATGTGTGTTATAAAATTGTAACCAATTTAAAATGAGATGTCACTATTTTATTAGTTATATTTTGTAACGTTTAGTTACGTTGCTTTCGTAATAAAAAGTGTCAGATTAATAATATAATAATTGTTACAATATACAATAATTTTTTAAACGCGTTTATAGTACATACTTAAGACGGATAAATATTTTTTCTTTAGTCATTAACTATTACGTTTTGTGACTAGTTTTTTTGTTATAACAGGCTACAAAATTAAGACTTTAAATTAGTTATAAATAGTGACAGTTTGGGACAATATATAAAGTCAGAATTGGTGACTGTTAAAGGATTGTATTATCGTCTATATTAGTGACGTTTTGTCACAACAGATCCTTCACTACAAGTGACATAGTTGCCACATTAAAACTGTCACAAATTAAGACAGTTAGAGACAATTTGATAAGTAAGAAATTGTAACAATTTTGTTACCAACATCCATCGTAACTATGTGTGACGAGTTTGATTCAAAAATTTTAGTTGCAAGAAATTGTGACATTTTTTTCACTCCGGAACATTTGTGACACACGTATTGTAACCATTAAAAATTAATACAAAAAACGTAACAATGACTATATTGTGACGAATTTTTTTCTATTGTGACGGAAAATTTCGTCATAATACGCTTATTTTCTTGTAGTGCAATCTGGAGGTTGCACGATCGGTGCACTGACAAGAGCTCGTTTAATGGTGTGGAACTCGGCCTAGCAATCGTTATCGAACTTGGTCTCCTTGCAGAGCAGTCTAGTGAGTGTTCTCGCGATTTTGGAGAAGTCTTTTATGAACCTCCGATAGAAACCGGCATGGCCCAAGAAGCTTCTACTTCCATAGACATAATTCGGTGGCTGCAAACTCATCATTACCTCTATCTTCGCCTTGTCTACCTCAATCCCCTTTTCAAAAATCTTATGAATTAGCACAATCCCATCTTGAACCATGAAGTGACGTTTCTCCCAGTTAAGAACTAAGTGTTTTTCCTCACATCGTTGGAGCACTCTGCACAAATTTGACAAACAGACAAAAAAAAAAGCTTCCATAGACACTAAAGCCATCCATGAAACCTTCCATTATTTCTTCAACCAAGTCAGTAAAAATTGACATCATGCAATGCTAAAAGGTCGTGAAAGCATTGCACAAGCCAAACAACATTCTCCTGTAAGCGAACCTGCCGTATGGGCATGTGAATGTCGTGTTCTCCTGATCATCTGGATGGATGGGTATCTGAAAGAAACCTAAGTAACCATCTAAAAAACAATAGTATGGGTGGTTAGCTAATCTCTCGAGCATTTGATCAATAAAAAGAAGTGGGAAATGATCCTTGCGAGTTGCAACATTCAATTTGCGAATATCAATGCCAGTACGATGGTTTGTCACAATCGTAGTTGGTATCAATTCATTTTTATCATTCGCTATCACAGTGATACCCCTTTTTGAGGAACTAGATGAACATGGTGAACCCACTTATTATCAGAAATTGCATAGATTACACCAGCCTCTAAAAGTTTCATTATCTCATTCTTTACAACATCTTTTAGATTCAGGTTTTACCTCCTCTAATGCTCTACGGAGGTCTTTGATTCATCTTCTAGGTGTGTTCTATGCATACACAATTCAGGTGAAATGCCAGGAATGTCATCTAGTGAGTAACCTAATGCCTTGCAATATTTTCTTAATTCACACAAAGTTTAGCAATTTCCAGCTCACTTCGGGTGTTACCTGTCCAATGATTGGATCGTAGCAATCAATCTACTCATTCAGCAAATCCACGTGAAATGCCACCCAATAATCACCTTTAACTTGAAGCAATCCGTACAAGTGATCCACATCTTCAAACCACTTCCTCATGCACGTCGTTCCATTGTCTCTAATGTAAGAAAAAACTTGTGCTGAAGGAGCACATGTTGGCATCACTTCACACCCATTTGGAGATAATAGAACATCTCTCTCCCAATAACACTTAATTTTTCCACGTCTATTGTTTTCCTCTTCCTCCAAATCAAACTCCGGCAACATTTTGTTTTTTGCCGCCAACAATTCGTCTGTCATATCCGCAAGCTCACAATCATCTTTAATCCGCTTATTCCGCGGAACAGTTATTGTTATTACACCGGCACACGTTCTCCTTTTTGGAGAAAGGGCCTCCTTCTTTAATTCAGCCGTCTTTCGGTTCTTTAACTCAGCCTCCTTCTTGGAAGCAGCTTCTTACTTCTTTAACTTAATTTGTTTTTTTCTTTAACTCAGCCGCCTCCTTCTTCTTTAACTCAGCCACCTCCTTCTTTTATAACTATGCCGCCTCCTTCTTTTGTAACTCACCCACATCCTATTGAGATGAAGAACCAGAGATGAGAAGAGGATGGGAAAGAGAAGCCAAAGAGATCAAGAGAAGCATGTGCTCGGGATACTTGAGAAATAAGTCTGTTCGTACAGTCTTGGATCGCAAGTAATCTACTCTAACCTAACTTGTCTTGGGAGGCAAGGTAACTGTGGGAACTCGACCAGAAGGTGTCCAGGAGCTAAGAAAACGTTGGGAGAGAGTTTGACCAGGTTTGAATTCAAATTGGGAAGAGTCACATGCTCTAGTTAAGGAGAAAGAGTTGTTAGGAGCTGTCCCTTTCTCTGGCAACTAGACAAATCATTTTATATTGTTTCTCTTTGTTTATTATTTCAGTCACTGTCCTTTCTCTCTCTCTGAACCCTCTATATATGTAATGTGCAAGCAAGTAATAAAATTAAGGAGAATAATCTCTCTTCTCTCTCTCAATCTCCAAATTCGTCACTCTCTCTCCTCCCTCTCTCTAAACTGTCCAGAAACTAACTTTCTTGTTGTTACTCTGTTCTTCATTGTTCTTCACCCAAATCTCACCTAAACTCAACTATTCTCTTCATACTTTCCACAATTCTAACACATCCTTCGTTTTTTACCTCATTTTCTTTCTGTTTTGCTTTATCCTGCAGCGGCGTCTATAGTTTTGGGGCCTTATCAGGAGAAACAATAATGAAATCAACATCACTAGCACCAAAATCGTCAACCAATTTTTTTTACACCTCAGTTGCCTTCTTAGCAACTTCATCTTCTAAATTCAGTTTAGCCCCCAAACTTTTGGCATTTGCCTTAGCAAGCTCCTCATCAGGGGTCTTAGCTGCCATTGGACTATTGGCGGACTTCTGAAGAAAATTGTGTGGTGAGCTCATCAGTAAAGATTGTTTGGGAACTTTTGGGATGAAATCATAGTTTTTGGCACCCTTCCCTTACCCCCCATTTCTTTCAGACGCTCATCCATCCATTGCAGATTGGAACATATCACCATTGTTCTTCTCCATATTTGAATGTTTAGGTCTAGCTCTCTGAAGTGGAAATCGTATGTAGTTAATCGCGACTCAAACATCTTAAATCTACCATCATAGTTGTCATTTTTTTCTGGAAATATTATCCAGATTAGTCCTTATGATATGCAGAGCCGCATTGTTCCCCATATTTTCCCTACCTTCCTCATCTCTAACACCTTTTCCCTTTGCATCAGCTTCACCCTCACTCGTGTTCACTTCTTTCTATTTCTTAACTTTCTTATACTTCTTAGTGGGTGGCTCAGCCTCTATTTTTTTCTTCTTCTCATTCTTCTGCACTTCCCAAAAACCTCTAACAAACCTATATGCGTGTATGTATGTTATCAAGTTAACGAATTGTGGGTCATCTGCTTCACCCGGCCACTCAGGAAACATCTCTTGTACATAGTCCTTCATAACCATTTTCCGCACACGCACCTGCAACAATAACTAATACCTAATAACTCATCCATTAAATAACTCATAACTCAGCTCAATACTTAATAACTCAGCCATCAAAAACAAATAAGTCAGTCATCTTCTAAATAATAACTCAACCATCAAATACTCATAACTAAGTCACCAAATAAATAATAACTCAGCGTGACACCTTACCCCACCATGATCTCTGATCTCCTCAGAGATAACAGTAGAAAAAATTGAACGTGTACGTTTTCCACACCAATTGAAAAGTGGAACTTCTTGCTCATCGACCACTCTCCCAAAACGCTCTCCAAAGCAAGTGACAGATTCATACACCCAAACCAATAAAACGTCCTTCAGACCGCTTATGGTGTATGACCGTCCTTGCAGATTCAACATCTTAATAGAGTCAACAAGAACTTCATATGCAATCCGACCCCATGGAAACGTCATCTTAGCTTCATCGTCAAATACTTTTTTTGCACTTTCCAATGGTATCCTAGAATTATGATAGAAAGCATAAAGTCTCATGGCTTGAAGAAGTAACAGCCCTAACCATTTACGTTTTTAAAAACTCCAGGCTGAAAAGACCTCTAATGATGCCCTCAGTTCATCTAACTTGGGTCCCATACCAAACGGCAGATTAAACTCCTCCCAAAATGCTTTGTATTGGTCAGATTCAAAACTTTCTGTTGGCACTGGATCTGTGTTTAACCCATTGATCTCACCAAATTCGTGTAAGCTAAACCTAATTTGTTCATCTCCAACGAGACTCCAAATTCTTTCTTATATACTCACAGTTGTCTACATAGTAGATAGTGTACAATCCTAGCAGACCACACGCTTTTGGGTTAAGCTAGCTTAGTAATTATTCCAATAGGAAACTTCTTTAGATGTTCCCACACATCCCGTCCTATTGCTTCTCTAACTTGATGGAATTCTTCCATATGGATATTGTGATTATTCTCTTTATTTTCTAGATTGGAAGCCCCTTCAGTGTAAAGTCTTGGAGGGTAATATCGTGCTTGATCTTCAAAAACATTCTTCTGATCATAAAACACATATATAACTCAGCCACAACTGCATTTATAACTCAGCCGCAACACAATATATAACTCAGCTGAAAAATAAAAATAACCCAGCCACAACATAATATATAATTCAACCACAATAGAAAACTAATTCAGCCACGACATAATATATAACTCAGCCACTATAAAAAAGTAACTCATCCACAACATTATATTACTCAGTCACAATATAAATCAAACTCAGCCACAACATAAATCAAACTCAGCCACAACATTCCAGAGAAGATTATTTTGTAGATACGGTTGCGGCGAAAACGATTTCATAAAAACGCTTACGGAGAAGACGATTTTGGCAAAGACAATTTGAGACGATAAACAACAATCTTTACTAAATGGTTGACGAAGAGAAAATGTTTTGTGTTATGAATAGAGAAAGTTGTGACGACGGTTAATCTTTGTAGAAAGGAGAAAGTGTTCTTGTACCACCATAATTATGACGACGGTTAATTTTTGTTAGTCTTTTGATCACAAAAATTAACGACGTGGATACACCAATTAGTGACTTGGATTTGTTAATTAAACATAATCTCAACTAAAAAAAAGATTTTATTGTAGTTTACTAGAGATCCATCAATATTCTAGTAATTTTTAAAAATATATATTTCTAGTAATATAACAATTTTTCTATGCTATTTTAGTCATTTTTTCTTTATAATTTGATCATTCCCATGTGACATTAATTCCTTGAAATCTTTGATAATAACTATTCTCTAATAACTATCGCATAATTACCTCCGTTGGACGTCATTGAATTTTCTGAATCTAGTCATTCACTCACATTATTTTGAAGTAGTCATAAGGTTTTTTGCCAATAGAAATCCAAAATCACAAAACAAAAAGTACTCTTTGAGAAAAATAATTAAATAGAGCACTCATTTATACTAACTTTTAACTCTTGTATAGTACTCTCTCTGTTTTAGATTACTTGTCATTTTAAGCTTATTTTGTTACAAATTAAATGTCGTTTTAGATTTTCAATACAATTTATACAAAATAATATCTATTATAACTTCAGTATAAAATAACAAAATATTTTGAATTAAGAAAATTATAATTAAAGACAATTTCTTTTAACATCATCCCAACAGCTACTTTTTGAAATTAAATAATTTTTTTTATCTTTTCCAATGTGGTCAACCATGTAAATTTACGTAAATTTTTTAGGTTCTAAAAGAAACAAATTGTTTAGTTTCTTTTAGTAATTACCTTTGACAGAAAAATGGCAAATCTATTTCAAATATCTGATTCACATATAATTCTAATTAGGTGTTTGCCCGCAATTTTACGGGTAATTATATTATATAAAAATTATATATTATGCTTACACTGTTATAGTTTTTGAATAATAATTAGAACATTTAAAATTTTAATTTTTAATTTTTAATTTCAAATAGTTGGATAATCATAAAATTTAGTATATATTTTTAGAAGATCGATGTGATTTAAAACAGTTCAGCAACATAAACTTTAATCATTACAAATATTTCTCTTAAAGAAAATCAATATTATAATTAGTTTAGATAATTAGTTGTAGAATTACTTTATATTTTATTTTGACACGTGAAAAATAGAAATACTCTAACTTTCAACAGAAAAAAAAAGTTTTTATTCTTTTTGTATAGCTCTATAATCTGTGACTTTTATCATGAATATTTTTTGTAAATGTTTTCGTCTGGACTTTAAAAACCTTAAAAAGTTCTAATAATTTCTTACTTACAAATCTAATTCTTTTATATAAGAATACAAAACCATCAAATTTATTTCTATTAAAAAATTTAGACTATTATAATTAATTATATATAAATAACTGATCAAAAATAAATAAACTGATAAACATATATCTTATGTCCTAATTCTACATTTAGTTACCATAAATAATTATTTGTAATATTACTTGTGTTATTTGGTAATTTTAATTAATTAATTTTAGATTTACTTTTTATTTCAGAATTTAACTAATAAAAGATAACAACCATTCAAATTATACTTATTTTTAAAACTTAACCTATTAAAGGCACATAAAAATATTTCACTGACTTTTCAATTAATATATAATAAGATTTATCTCCTTAAAATTATGGATAATTTGGTTAAAGTAAACATGAAAACATTTATTAGGAAATTGTAGCTTAAAAAATTTCTCCCATATTTTTTTCAAATCTCAAATCACAAATCACACTTTTCCACTCATTTTTTATTTAGTGTTTAACATAAAACTCAAATAGGTTAAGAAAAAAATAATTCCTTAAATTATCCCCAATCATTACACTATTTTATCAAACACTAATTCATCGGAAATTTTTTTAATTAGAACGAAGCATAGTTTAGATATATTTTAAAAGTATTACTTACATTTATTTTAAACTACTTTAATACATAAATATATTAATTAAATCTGATTACCTAATTATATATAAAAGAAAAAATAATATTTAAATTTTTAAATAACGCAATGTCATTATTTTAGGGTATGTGGTTTTGGGGGTTTAGGGTCTAAATAAAAATATTTAAGTTTTGGGGTTTAGGGTTTATAATCTTAAATCTATTAGTTAGAGATTTAGTTATGGTTTAAGGTTTACATAAAATATATAACATATATAATCTCAAATATATTAATTCAAAGGTTTAGTGCATAGGGTTTTCTTATGATTTAGGTTTTGGGTTTAAATAAAAAATTTGCTTAGGTTTTACTTTAAATAAAAATATGTCTACAATTAACGGTTTATATAATAATATTTCTAAGGTTTATGTAAATATTAGAAATTTTAAAACCAAGAATTTCACTTATTATATATATTACAAATTCATAGAACTTCATGAACTACATGTTTATCAAGAACTCGAATCATATTGCGAATCTGAATCAATACAAGACTCTTCTAACTCATCTTTTGAAACGTGTTCGTCATTTGGAGGAACAACTGGTGTGACCTCATAGTCTGAATTATCTTCCACAACATGTGATTCAATGTGCTACATCCCACTTTGTGCAACAATGTGGTTGTGTGTATATTCTTGTAAGGCAACCAGAGCATCTTCAGATGTTTCTCCAACACCTCTAGGCACAACTTTGGTACATGCCACCAATTATTTGCTGATGTTCGTCGTACCCGCGAGTAAGGGATGAAATAAACTTGATCACAATCACCCGATAAGATGAATGGATCATATTTCTCATACTTCCATCGGGGAGACACATCAACGATTCATGATTTATGTTTTCTCATTTCCCGACCTATATTTGTATCAAACCACTTACAATTAAAAACCATGGCCTTTCAACCCAACATAACCAAAAATCGCAACCATCATTATCTCCTCAATAATCTGTAATAGTCATTGTCTGTGGTTCCACAAACTTGGAAGCGTAATGTTGAGTTCTCTTATCTTGGCCATGGCTATGTGTGTGGAAGCAATAACCGCCGTGAATGGTAAATCGGCCAAGATTTATAACTACATTGCGGACCTTGTATAAAATCCAACAACCACAACGGAAATTCATAGGATTTACTCGCTTCCTCAACCTGTTAAGTAAAATTCTTTTTTAGTTTGATAAATTTTAAATTCATATTGATATTCAAATAATAACAAAAATTCACATAATATTACACCAATTTCGCAAAGTATTGGTCTTTCGCTATTTGTAGATCATTAGTATACATACTTGGATTTCTTTCCATCATAAACTCCTCAAACATTCAGTGTGATTACTGAAAGAGATTAAACTTCCAATTATACTTCATAGAAATATATAATTAATAAAATACCTTTCGTATGGCTCGAATGTTTCACAATTGAGCATGATAAAAGTTTGGAGGATGTTGTAGTCTTCATCAGTTAGCCATCCATCTTCAGCTTTTCCACTAACTCGACCTTCATGGTAAAACATGGTACGCACATCTAGATATTGATATGTAAACCGAACTTCTCAGTTAAGTGAAATTTCAGCTGGTACTTGTTGACTACCAAAATAATTTGCAGAAGCGGTAGAAATCTCCTCCTTAGCACATTGTGTAATAATGGAACCTGCGATGTGTGACTTATTTTTTACTTTTTTTCAGATGGTAAATGTATCGCTCGAAAGGATATATCCATATGTATTGGACTCGACCACCTCTCGAGCTAAAGCTGCTTCGTCTAGTAAATGCACTACCAGATGTTCCATAACATCAAAGAATTTAGGCGAAAAAATCTTCTCCAAATTGCAAAGTGTCACTGCAATGTTTTCTTTTAAAATGTCAACATCTTCATTCTTTAGTATCTTAGCAGAGATATCACAAAAGAAGAGTGCTATCTCTACACAAAATAATATGACTTAGTGAAATGAATAATAACACATATACAATTAATTATTAAGATTATGTACCTGATATTGCAATGTGAACACTTTTAGGAAAAAGTTCTTTAAACGCAAATGGGAGATGTCGTTACATGATGACGTGACAATCATGGACTTTCAGGTCTGAAAGCTTCAAATCCGCCTCATCTATACATATACTCAACTTTGAAGCATATCCATCCGTAAACTTTATATCATGCTTTAACCATCGCGAAAAAAAATTTCTTCGTTGGACAACCAAAATATCGGGGACCAGCATTCTCCATCCTCTTTGATATGTAACTTGTGCCTTTTGCAACAATTTGGCAGATCCATCCTTGACCTAGAATAATCCTTTTGTCTTCCTGGGAACATTAAGCACCGTGTTGGTAAGATTATCAAATAAAATTTTCTCCATGTGCATGAAGTCAAAATTGTGGGGAAGAAGAAGGTTTCCCCAGTACGGTAGATCCAAGAATATACTCTTCTCACCCAGTTGTGATCTTTGCCGTAGCCATCTATTTTCCAAGCCGGGTTCTCGTGACCATTTCCTCCAGATTCGGCTGTTCGCTTAAATCCTTCGATTTTATTTATTCTTTCGCGCTTAATTTCCTCGCACGTCAACCATGGTGGATGATCATCATTTTCTGTCTTCCCCGATTTACATGATTAGAAATTTTGCCTATAAATATGATGCTTAGGTAGAAACATTTGATGACAGTCAAACCAACTATGTTTCCTTCCATGTTGTAACCAAAAAGACTTTGTCTCATCTTGACAATATAAACAAGCCAAACGGCCATGAGTCATCCAACCTGACATCATGATGTATGCAGGAAAGTCATTAATTGTCCACATTAGTGCAACTCGCATCGTGAAAATCATTAATTGTCCACATTAGTGCAGCTCGCATCGTGAAATTTTGCTTCTTTGAGATATCATATGCTTCTAATCCGTCACTCCACAAACTTTTAAATTCTTCAATTAACGGATGGAGATAGATATCGATGTTCTTCTTTGGATGGGCTTCACTGCTCATACCCACTGATAAAAAGAAATCTATTCTTTTCATACACATACCATGAGGTAGGTTATACGGGGGTTACGATTACCGGCCAAATAGAGCGGGCTTCACTGCTCATACTCATTGGATTAAAGCCATATGTTGCCGATACTAGAAAAGATTTTGACTTTCCACAGCAAAATTAGGATATACATTGTTAAAATGCATCCAAGCTGCTGCATTAGAAGGGTAATGTATTTCTCCTTCGGGGAAAAATGTTCTGTGTGCCATCGCATTTGTGAGTCGCCTCTTGTTGGTACAAACACTTCAAGCTCTCCGTAATAGGCATATAAAACCTTATTTGTTTTAGATTCCTTTTCCCCTTTCCATAGTTTTGGTGATATATATCTTTCCCACAAAACTGACACACCAATAGGTCGTGATCTTCCTTCCAAAATAACATGCAGTTATCCTCACAAATATCAATCTTCACAACAGGGAGACCAAGAGACTTCTTCAGATTCTTGGTCTCATAATATAATGCATGAGCTAGATTTGGCTGTGGCAGAACATCTCTAAAATTTTGTGATATAGAGAGGCAACTCACAACGAAATGCCAAGTATAGTTGAGAAAATACCTTGAACACATCCATCGTATAGTTGTTTATTGGCGGCTTCAAAAGCTTTAAACCCTCTTTCTTCATGTGGCTCGTTAGTGGGTTATTCCATATCTTCCATCACATTCTCCAATATATGGGTCATCCCAAGGCCTCTTCCCGCTATGTTCTCTTGATATGTCTCGTATGTTGTTTCTTCTCCCCTGAAGTGCCCCCCTCCCCCCGTCGATGATTCTCCAATGTCATAATAATTTTCTCCATTAATTGATTAAATCTAATAATTAGTCATGAATTGACTCAGTAAAGATGGCGAGATACGACTTGCATCACGTTGCTTTCGGTTCCACATATTGCACAAGGACATAAGATGGTTTTCCCCTCTATGAAAAAATATTTGATTCGAAGAATGTGACAAATATTTCAACACCTTCCATAAACTCTCTCAAAACAAAACTAGTGGACTCGATCAATGTTTCGATCGATCCACTCTCGATTTCGAGAATAAAATACATTGAGTTCTTGTAATCTCACTGGTTTTTTTACTCCAATGACACTCTCACTCGTATGCACACAAATAAATTAATGTGTTTTCCTTTAAAGCTTGCCATGGTTTGCTACGGTTTTTTACAAAAAACTGCTACGCAATTTGCTGCGAATATTGCTACGAAAAATGCCACATTAAGCCATGAATTCTATGAAAGTTAACATGATTCTTTTCGTAACTTATTTTCAAATATTTAAAAGTAGTTAAACTGACGGATGTGACACCACTTAAATTTTGTGCTGCGAAAATATTTCATGACTACTTTTTATTTTATTTTTCACTGCCAAATACGCATGTGTTGATTGATGTGACGATAAACCTTATTTTAAAAAAATGATATTTGCTACTATTTTAAAGTAGCAAATTAAAGCTAGTTTTATACTCGATTTTCCACGATTTTAGTAGTAGCAAGCTTGATATGAAATTTACATAGCATTTTATAGCTATATTCTTGCTTTTGAATTCGTGAAAATTTCTTAGTAAGCTTTGCTACGAAATGGCTACGTTTTGATGCAAATATTGTTTCATAGCAATTATTGGGAAATATCGTGGCATTCTTTTTTTAGCTACGAAATTTCCATAGAACACAGTACTTGTGGGCAGTTTTTTACTAGTGAAGGTGAGCTCGTTGGTAAAAATGATATTTTTGGGTATTACTGAGAATACAAGCTTTATTGAAACATTTAGGAATACTAAGGCAATCAGTATTATCCACAACGCTCTATTGTAATGCGCTCTCCAAGTGCCCTTGCGTCCAACAGTTACTGAGGCTTTTGCTTCTGTTCACGAGTCCGGGAAGCCTGGAATCATAAATATGACGGATCCAAAAGGAAGGGCAGAGCGTCAACAAGGTTTTTGATCCCCTCTTCCCGGTAAATGTACCTGAAACCGACACAAGTGGGTAGGTAGAGAATACTTAGAGGCGCATGAAAACTCATATCCATGGGTCTCATGTCTTGCAAAATATGTGATTGAAGGTATATGTGAGAAAAAATAACCAGGTTATTCTATT